>MJUU01002505.1:141153-181947 GCA_002080025.1 Modiolus philippinarum | reverse complement strand
CACAATGGTCCTTAGATGGTCCCTTCCAAAAAAGGTATCCGACAGGTCCGTACCTAATCCAAGATGGCCGCCAGCGGGGAACATAGTTTTAACATTGGACCCTATGGAAATTATATTCAAAGATCTTCTTCTCAGAAACTACCTGTCCAATTATAACCAAACTTAGTCACAATGGTCCTTAGATGGTCTCTTCCAAAAATGATATCTGGCAAGTACGTACCTTATCCAAGATGGCCGCCAGCATGGTACATAGTTTTAACATTAGACCCTATGGAAAGACATTCAAAGATCTTCTTCTCAGAAACTACCAGTCCAATTATAACCAAACTTAAACACAATGGTCCTTAGATGGTCCCTTCCAAAAAAGGTATCCGGCAGGTCCGTACCTAATCCAAGATGGCCCCCAGCGGGGAACATAGTTTTAACATTGGACCCTATGGGAAAGACATCAAAGATATTTTTCTCAGAAACTACCAGTCCAATTATAACCAAACTTAGACACAATGGTCCTTAGATGGTCCCTTCCCAAAAATTTATCCCGCAAGTCCGTACCTAATCCAAGATGGCCTCCAGCGGGGAACATAGTTTTAACATTGGCCCTATTGATTTTAAGGGGAACCTCTGCCCAAATTTTTGAAGTTTTATTTGAATTGTGGTCTGAATGTTTCAATTTCAGCATTATGCATTACCTTGATTATTAGGGGAACTCCTGCCAAATTCTTTTTTGAATGGTGTTCTGTTATGGGTTGTGACGGATGGTGGATCTTTCGGTTGCTATGGAAACCAAACAAGAATACTGCAGTTTTAGAGAAAAAAAAAGTATTCTGCTAAATTTTATGTTTTGTTTTTTGTTTTGGAAATGCCTTTTATCTATGTCAGCCATGGTCCAGGTGAGCGATACAGGCTCTTGAGAGCCTCTTGTTCCCAATCAAAGTTGTCGTGATGCAAAGTTCCCAATTTGTTGGACGGGGGACCCATTTGAAAAGAGCTGAAATCATCCCTGCATCCCTAAGATTGTGTAATCGTATAATGGTAGTGGTACTGGTGTTGTCGGCTATTGTAGATACATGTAGCATCACTTGGGTTCTGAGGGATTGTTTGTAATCAAATTGAAGTATGATGTCCCTTGGCACACAGATAAGTTGATATTTTTAATTTCAAGAAGGTGCCAAAAAGGGGTTACATTTGGTGTTTTCACATATTTGTCTGTAGAATTTTTATTTAAGAAATAATTCATGGGCGCCGGTGGTTTGTTGGAGATTTACATATAGGTGGCCATTATTTTCGTTAATATTTTACCCAGAGCATAGCGCAGTGGAGCGAGGGGTAAAATAAACGAAAATAATGGACACCCATATGTAAATCGACTACAAACCACCGGCAAACATGGATTATTTTGATTTTGATATGACAATTAATGATCTGGGCGGACCTATAGTGTACACGGTAATGGCAATCATTACATAAGATTTACTGACGTTTTTGTGCACAAAACATATTATGATGTCGTCAGTTTCAGCGTAAAGACTGTTGTGATGTCGCTCATACTGTTATTGGAGATTTTCATATGTCTGGTCATCATGGTTTCCATTGTTCTCATATTAGAATTTCTGTCAAAACTTGTCTGCATATATATATTACCCTGTTTAATTTCTGTGGTAGTATAATGCTGCCCTCTGCTTAGCCATTTATCCCTGAAATGATGTCACTTACAATGAGAATTATTAATTTTGAACAAATAAAATACCAATATTGATGTAAAGCCTAGTTCTACTGATGGCCATTTCAACCAGCTAATGTCTTGTCAGTGTAGATAAAAAAAAAACACACACACACACACAAAAATAATGTAGACCATTTGAAAGAGCTGATAAAGTACATATAATCAGAAGGACCAAAATCAGGACATAGCTTTGCATATTGGAGATACTTTATAGTGTTGGGGAATTTCTAAACTTCAGGGCTTTATTTGCATAGTTTGATCATATGCAAGAGAATCTTGTGTCACATTGCAGTTTGTTTATCAATGTGAAATTGTGCCTCATGTATATATTTACATTTGTTTAATCAGGTTCTAAGACATTTGAAGAATGGAGATGTTTTACTGTTAAACAGACAACCCACACTTCATAAGCCAAGTATACAGGCTCACAAGGTAATGAAAACAAAATAAATACCGAATATTGAATAAACTTTAAAGCTAAGCTTAATGATCAAACTGAAAGAATACAGATACCATTTAATTAATTTCTCTATCTGTAAAAAAAATCTTTGTTTTATGAATGTGAAATATGAAGACCTTAAATCGAACAAGATATCTTCTTGCAATGAATTGTTTGATAACAAATAGTTATTTAAGAAATAATTAACAGTAGCCATATATTTATATTATATCACCCCAAACGACCAGCAAAGGGTAAAATATCACCATAAAGAGCAAGCCTGTGGTAAAAATTATATAAATATATGACTATTGTTAATTATTTGATTCCAAACGGGCAATTACAAGCTTCTGATTAGGAGAATTGTTCCAAGTACACATGTCTGAAACACTGTTTTATGCTGTCATTTGGTCTGTGACATTGCAAAAACTGATGTAAAACTATCTATTACTCTATCAAAAGTACTGTCATTTGTTTATAACGTTACCCATTAGTATATATTATTTTTACCATCAGTTTGGAAACAAAGTGATCAAAGGCCATGGTATTAGAATTCATAATAATTTTGGATTTTGTGGCACATATGAAAAAGAAAGGAAATGGGGTAAATGTCAAGGAGACCACATCCCATATCCAGGTTAAAACGACCCAAAACGAAGCATCTAGGGGTCACCATACCGTCTTCAACACAGTGAGGAACCTCACACCATATAGCAAGCCCTAAATGGCCCCAAAAAGGTAAAAAAAGTGATCATGATCATTATCCTTTATTATATTATGTCAGTGATTTAGAATATCAAAGAAAACGGAAAATTGTATGGAGAATATTAACTTCATAAATACTGTCTTTATAACATTTTTTTAGGCCAGAGTATTACCTGGAGAGAAGACACTTAGATTACATTATGCTAACTGTAAGGCATACAATGCTGATTTTGATGGAGATGAAATGAATGCACATTTTCCACAGAATGAATTGGGAAGAGCAGAAGCTTATACAATAGGTATACATGTAAATGGAAATGTGGGGTTATGAATTAAATACACCCAAAACAATCATGCAAGAAACTCTTAAGTTATATTAATTTTGATAGTCTGTTTGATCATGCAAAAATTATGCTTCAATAACAGCACTAGGAACCAAAAATTGGTAATCCGATTGAATATGCAGCAAGTTTGCACAACCAAAGAAACATTTATTGCAAGCATAGTGAAAGATGCGTGATTATTGAAGGAGATATCATTATTATGTCTCAAATTTCCACTTTCAAGATATAGCAATTTTCAGCACAAAAAAAAAGAATAAAAGTTTGATAATATATCCTGCCATTATAGAATCCATAATACGAAAGAAAACAACTAAAGTTTAAGTGTCATCGAGTCTGGTGCTTCCTTAATTTGTCTTTGAAACAAACAGTGTTCTGCAGTAATCAATTAATTTTGGAAATTATCATTGCAGAGATGGCAACCCCTCTGATTTTGGAGGAGTTTCCCGATTTTTTTGCCAAAAATCCACTCTCCGATCTTGTAATGAAAAACTCTGATTTTTACCAATCTGGAATTTTTTCATAGGCGAGAATTGGTTGAGAATTGATTTTTGTCTCGCCCGCGACGAAAGTCGGGAAAGCGAGACATAGCGATCCAAAATTGTGTCGTCGGCGTCGTCGTCAACATTTATTTTAACCCTGTGGATTAAGTTTTCTAAACATCATTATCTTCATCAAATCTTTATGGAATCATTTGAAATTTGGACAGAAGCAAGAAAATGGTCAGAAAATTACGTCTAGCTGAAAAATTTGGAAAATTTTTATTTAGTTTTTCCGTAATTTTTCCGTATTTCGACGTATTTTTTTTTCGCAAGAAATTTACTTTAACCCTGTGGTTAAAGTTTTTTAGAAGTCAAGGGAAGTTATTTGATTTTATTGGAATTTCGCAAAAAGTGGTCAAACGTAAGTTGATGGCCAGAAAATTACCTCAGAACTGAAAAAAATTGGTTTTTCTGTATTTTTTCCAAATTTGGACTTAGTTTTTTTTCTAAAAAATTTCTATGTTAGTTGTTAAGAAGTAGAACAGAGTCTTTGAATCTTAATAGAATTACATTGAAATTGGCAGTCCTGCATAAAATAAGCTGATGTGTAACAGGCTGTTGGAATTTTGATTCCGGTTCCAACTTTGGTAAATTTCCTGAAAATGTCAAAGACCAATAATTTTTGAAATTTTGCATTCAGTTCCAAATTTAAACAATGCTTTAATATCAAGCATAATTTTTAACACTAAAGAATTAAATAAAATGGTTCCAACTTTGGTAGATTTCCTGAAACTCTCAAAGACAAGCTATTTTTGGAAATTCTTCTTAGCAACAATGCTTTTTTAATAAATTTGAATCAAACAAACAATATGGAAATGTATTGCCAAAGTTTTTGATTCCAGTTTTGGTTTACATACCTGGAACTCTCAAAGACCTGTTATTTTTTGGAATTCTACCTAGCAACCATAATTTTTTTGGTTCCTTTCAGTTAAAATGATGATTTTCAAAAGTCAAATTGCAAAAATATTTGATTCTAATTTTGGTAAATTTCCTGGAAATCTCAAATCCTGTTATATTTTGGAATTCTACCTAGCAACCATATGTTTTTCAATTCCTGACATTTATAAGGATCATTTTCAAAATTCAAATTGCAAAAATCTTTGATTCTTATTTTGATAAATTTTCTGCAACTCTCAAAGACGTTTTATTTTTTTGGAATCCTACCTAGCAACCAAAACTTTTTAAGTTTCTTTCAGTTATAATGATCATTTTCAAAGTCAAATTGCAAAAATCTTTGATTCTTTTTTTGGTAAATTTCCTGAAACTCTTAAAGATCTGTTATTTTTTGGAATTCTACTTAGCAACCATATCTTTTTCAGTTCCTTACAGTATGAATAATTATTTTCTATAGTGAAATTTCTAAAATCCTGGATTCCAATCGTGGAAAATTTTTATAAAACTTTAAAAGACCATTTATTTTTTGAATTCTGCTTAGCAACCAAACATTTTTTGCAAACATTTCATTGAAAACAGTCATTTAAAAAATTTGCTGATACCAATTTTAGTATGAAAGTCTCTAGGATCAGATATTTCTTTAAATTCTGCCTAGCAACCTCATCTAAATATAGGCCAAATTATAATGACAATGTAGTGAGCGGGTGAGACATTAGGTTCTGCAGAACCTTTACAAATTTTTATAATATTGATCACTTCCACACTTGAAAATCCTGTTTAAAAAAGCATTTGTCTGATATCAGATTGATAAAAATGGCCAATCTTGACAGAAAACATGATGGCTGGATACAAAGCCTATAGTTTCTGAACCCCCAAAGCTTCTGGGAGCCTTGAGCGGCCCATGACCCCTGGCCTGGAGAGGACTCCGCTTTGCAGGGTTAATAATCCTGTTTTTCATCACATGGGGTTGGAATCTCTGTCATTGGTTCTTGTGTAATAACAACTTATAAGGCTATGGAATAATTTAACACAAAAAAACTTGCAATTTACAGTTTCTTTTATGCTAGCATCTATCTGGACTCATTTTCAACATATTGCACATTGGTAATACCGTATAAGTTATTATTTTCGCAGTTCGCAAATTTTGCGATTTCCTCTAAAATTGTTTGATTTTATTTTCCATTAATGAAATATTAACAATTCCTTATCATTTACTGTCGATAGTCTCATATATATTATATTTTTTGATATAGAAATAACAACTTTTTTGGTATTACCTAGGAAATACCATATCAATAAGGGCCTGAGAGGCTAGATAGCCTATATGAGGTCTCTACAACCAGGTAAACCAGGTAAAAAGAATTTAAAGGTCACGAAGTTGGTTTAGAATTTGGAAAGTTTTAGACTGTTTGAGTGTATTAGAACACTGGCAATACATATATTTTAAACTTTTATTAAGTAGGTCAAAGTACATTTTTTTTAGATGTAAACCTGAAATAAAAAGCCATTGGATCATTCCTTAATTTTCATTAAGGCAAAATAAAAAAATAAATTAGCTTCTCAGGCCCCTGCCTCATCTCTTTCCTGGGAACTAATTTTACTTTTTTATTCAAGTTTCAAATAAAAAAATATGAAAATCACCTGCCTCATTACTTTTTGGGCTTTTCAGTAATGTAAAAAGATGCCTCATCATGATTTTGAACCAATAAAAATAAAAATTTTCTCCCTCCCTGCCTCATCATTTTTTCATAAAAATGGCCTGAGAATCTAATCATTATTTTTGTATGGCCTAAGAAAAACATATTAGTCGATAAACAATCAAATAAACCTTGCTTTGTGTTTATAGTGGGCACTGATTATCAGTACTTGGTACCAAAAGATGGCACTCCATTAGCTGGACTGATTCAAGATCATATGATAGGAGGTGCTTCCTTAACAATGAGAGGCAGATTTTTCAACAGGTATTTNGGATTTTAATGAGAAGACACTTAGATTACATTATGCTAACTGTAAGGCATACAATGCTGATTTTGATGGAGATGAAATGAATGCACATTTTCCACAGAATGAATTGGGAAGAGCAGAAGCTTATACAATAGGTATAAATGGAAATATGGGGTTATGAATTAAATACACCCAAAACAATCATGCAAGAAACTCTTAAGTTGTATAAATTTTAATAGGCTGTTTGGTCATGCAAAAATTATACTTCAATAACAGCACTAGGAACCAAAAATTGGTAATCCGATTGAATATGCAGCAAGTTTGTACAACCAAAGAAACATTTATTACAAGCATAGTGAAAGATAATTATTGAAGGAGATATCATTATTTCTCAAATTTCCACTGTCAAGGTAAATGGCAATTTTCAGCACAAAAAAAAAGAATAAAAGTTTGATAATATATCCTGCCATTTTAGAATCCATAATACGAAAGAAAACAACTAAAACTTAAGTTTCATCGAGTCTGGTGCTTCCTTAATTTGTCTTTGAAACAAACAGTGTTCTGCAGTAATCAATTAATTTTGGACATTATCATTGCAGAGATGGCAACCCCTCCGATTTCGGAGGAGTTTCCCGATTTTTTTGCCAAAAATCCACTCTCCGATCTTGTAATGAAAAACTCCGATTTTTACCAATCTGGAATTTTTTCATAGGCGAGAATTGGTTGATTTTTAGCTCACCTGGCTATGCCAGGGTGAGCTTTTGCCATCACTTGGCGTCCATCATCCGTCCGTCTGTCGTCTGTCTGTCGTTAGCTCACTTTAAAAAATCTTCTCCTCTGAAACCACTGAGTCAAATGGAACCAAACTTTAAATGAATCATCACTAGGGTATCTAGTTTCAAATTTGTTATTTTGTATGTCTTAGGTCAAACAACATGGCTGCTGTTACTAAAAATAGAACATAGGGGTAAATTACAGTTTTTGGCAAATAACTCAAAAACCGTTACAGATATAAAAAATCTGACATAGGTAAAAATGATCAGCATGAGAAGATCTACCCTTTGCTGAAATTTTGAAGAAAATCTTATGACCCGTCTAAGAGTTATTGCCCTTTTCCGTAAAATTTTCAAAATTTTGATGTTTTTTATCTTTTATTAAAAAAACTATAACAGATAGAGGTTAAGTTTAAATTGAAAAAATGTTCAGCATGTTAAGATCTACCCACATGGATATTTTGAAGAAAATCCAAGTACCTATGTATGAGTTGTGGTCCTTTATTGGTCAAATTTTTCGTGATTTTTTACTTTTTGTCCTATATTTTAAAAACGCTTTGAGATAGAGGTCAAGTTTAAATTGCAAAAATGTTCAGCATATTAAGGACTATATTTTATTGAACACATTCAAGTTTTCCGACCACTTCAAAGGCCGCCAGCAGGGAACTTAGTTTACCATTTGACCTAATGGGAAAATTCATACAAATAACTTCTTCTTGAGAACCACTGAATTGATTTGGACCAAACTGGGCATGAATGATGCTTATGAGGTGCTGACCAAGTGTTGTAATTTTGGTGCCGATCCATCATCCAACATGGCTGCCAGCAGGGATCTTAATTTTAACATTGGACCCTATGGGAAAATGCATACAAAGAACTTCTACTTTAGAACCACTGAATGGATTTGAACCAAACTTTCCATGAATGATGTTTATGAGGTGCTGACCAAGTGTTATTACTTTGGTGCCAATCTGTCATCTTACATGACCGACAGCATTGGTCCCTATGGGAAATGCACACAAAGATCTTCTAGAGAACTGCTGAATGGATTTAAATCAAACATGACATGAATGATGCCTGTCAGGTGCTGACCAAGTGTCACCAGCTGTGAACTTAATTTAACAAAAGATCTTCTTCTAGAGAACTGCTTAATAGATTTAATCCAAACTTTGTTTATGAGAAGATGACCAAGTGTTGTTACTTCAGTTCTGATCCATCATACAACATGGCTGTAAGCAATGAATTGGACCCTTTGGCGAAATGCATACAAAGATATCATGGAAAACCATTGAATGCATTCAATTTAAACATTGCATAAATGAAACTTGTGAGATTTTGACCAAGCTTGTTACTTCGGTGCTGATCCGTCTTCGGACATGGCCTCCAGTAGCAAAACTTAGTTCAACATTGGACCCAGTGGGAAATGCATAAAAAGATCTTTTCCTCTGAAACTGCTTGAACAATTTCAGTAGAATTTTGATATGATAGTACTTATGTGACCCTCTTCAAAGTTTTATGTTAAATAGCTGCCAACATGGAATGTAGATTAACATAGGTCCCTTAAGTTTGGAAACTGCATTCAAAAATCTTCTCTGAAACTGCTTGAACAATTTTAATTAAATTTTATAAAAAGTTTCTGATTTTTATGTACATACACCACCAAAGATGGACCATCAATTGGGAATTATAGTGCTGCAGGACCCAGGTGAGCGATACAGGCTCTTGAGTCCACACTTGAAAATCCTGTTTAAAAAAGCATTTGTCTGATATCAGATTGATAAAAATGGCCGATCTTGACAGAAAACATGATGGCTGGATACAAAGCCTAAAAGTTTCTGAACCCCCAATGTTTCTGGGAGCCTTGAGGGCCCATGACCCCTGGCCTGGAGAGGACTCTGCTTTGCGGGGTCAATAATCCTGTTTTTCTTCACATGGGGTTGGAATCTCTGTCATTGGTTCTTGTGTAATAACAACTTATAAGGCTATGGAATAATTTATCACAAAAAAACTTGCAATTTACAGTTTCTTTTATGCTAGTATCTATCTGGACTCATTATCAACAAATTGCACATTGGTAATACCGTATAAGTTATTATTTTCGCAGTTCGCAAATTTTGCGATTTCCTCTAATATTGTTTGATTTTATTTTCCAATAATGAAATATTAACAATTCCTTATCATTTACTGTCGATAGTCTCATATATATTATATTTTTATCCCCTCGCCCAACGAAGTTGGGGAGGGGATATAGCATCTCGCCCGTCCGTCCGTCCGTCCGTTCGTCCCACCTCAGGTTAAAGTTTGCGTTAAGGTTCATGTCTGAGGAACTACATGTGGCACATCAATCATCTTTGGTCAGTAGATGCGTCTTCAAGAGTGATGCTGCTTCGGATGATAGTTGGGTCACTCTGACCTACATTTCATGCTTCAATGACTCCGGTTAAAGTTTGCGTTAAGGTTCATATCTGAGAAACTACATGTGGCACATCAATTATCTTTGGTCAGTAGATGCGTCTTGGAGAGTGATGCTGCTTCGGATGATAATTGGGTCACTCTGACCTACATTTCATGCTTCAATGACTCCGGTTAAAGTTTGTGTAAAGGTTCATATCTGAGATACTACATGTGGCACATCAATTATCTTTGGTCAGTAGATGCTTCTTGGAGAGTGATGCTGCTTCGGATGATAATTGGGTCACTGTGACCTACATTTCATGCTTCAATGACTTAAGTTAAAGTTTGTGTTAAGGTTCATATCTGAGAATCTACATGTGGCACATCAATCATCTTTGGTCAGTGGATGCGTCTTGGAGAGTGATGCTGATTCAGATGATAATTGGGTCACTATGACCTACATGTTATGCTTCAATGACTCAGTTTAAAAATTGCGTTAAGGTTCATATCTGAGAATCGACATGTGGCACATCAACCATCTTTGGTTAGTTGATGTATTTTGGAGAGTGATGTTGCTCCAGATGATAATTGGGTTACTCTGACATACATTTTATGCTTCAATGACTTGGGTTAAAGTTTGCATTAATGTTCATGTATGAGATACCCTATGTGTTACATCAATCATCTGTGGTCTGTGGATGCGTCTTCGAGAGTCTTGCAGCTTCAGATGATAATTGGGTCACTTTGACCTACATTTTACACTTGACTGACTTTGGTTAAAGTTTCCATTAATGTTTATATCTGAGATTTACATGTTACACATAATGATATTGCCGTTCAGTGGATGTACCTTCGACATTCATCTTTACATCTTTAGATTATATAAAGGTTAGTATTTCTTAACAGCGGGCGAGTCGATTAGCTGTCGTTTGCGACTGCTCCCACTTCTAGTTTTATATAGAAATAACCTTTTTTTGGTATTACCTTGGAAATACCATATCAATAAGGGCCAGAGAGGCTAGATAGCCTATATGAGGTCACGAAGTTGGTTTAGAATTTGGAAAGTTTTAGACTGTTTGAGTGTATTAGAACACTGGCAATACATATATTTTAAACTTTTATTAAGTAGGTCAAAGTACATTTTTTTTAGATGTAAACCTGAAATAAAAAGCCATTGGATCATTCCTTAATTTTCATTATGAAAAAATATATTAGTCGATAATCAATCAAATAAACCTTGCTTTGTATTTATAGTGGGCACTGATTATCAGTACTTGGTACCAAAAGATGGCACTCCATTAGCTGGACTGATTCAAGATCATATGATAGGAGGTGCTTCCTTAACAATGAGAGGCAGATTTTTCAACAGGTATTTTACATTTTAATGATGTAATCAAATAATGGTGTAAAACCAGTGTCACATTTTAAAAAACAAATGGCAGCAATTTTTACTTGATATAGGAGTTTCCACCGTGACGTCACAGGCTTGAAAAATTACCTTTGATTGGCAAGAAATCGTGGTCACTGATAATGGTCATAAAACTGTCATTTTCAATAAACCAGTTTGAGGTATATTGATAATTCCTTTTGATTTAAATTATGGAATGTTCACACTTTTAGAGGTTATAAAACATTAAACTTATTATTTTCAATGCATATAGAATTAGCTTACTTGTAAACTATATGAATTTTTCACATTTTTAGCTCACCCTACCTAAAAGGCCATGTGAGCTTTTGCCATCTCTTTGCGTCCGTCGTCCGTCCCCCCGTCAACAATTTCAAAAATCTTCTCCTCTGGAACTGCTGAGCCAATTGTAACCAAACTTGGCCTGAAGCATCACCAGGGTATGCAGTTTCAAAATTGTGTTCAATTAGTCCGTAGACCAAAGAACATGGCTGCTGTTACTAAAAATAGAACATAGGGGTAAATTGCTGTTTTTTGCAAATAACTCAAAAAACGTAACAGATATCAAAAATCTGACATGAGTAAAAGTGATCAGCATAGCAAGATCTACCTGCCCTGAAAGTTTGAAAAAAATTCCGGAACCCATCTTTGAGTTATTGCCCTTTTTCCGTAAAATTTTCAAAATTTGTGCATTTTTTATTTTTTATTTCAAAAAGTATAACAGATAGAGGTCAATTTTATATTGCAAAAAGGTTCAGCATGGCAAGATCTAGAAACCCTGAAATTTTGAAAAAATCCATAAACCCTTGTAGGAGTTATTGCCCTTTTTTCACTGAATTTTAAAAATTTTCGTACTTTTATACGCCTGTCTTTGACGGGACGTATTATGGTATACTGGTGTCCGTCCGTCCGTCTGTCCGTCTGTCCGTCCGTCCACACGTGGTACTCTAACTAGAGAACGCTTTGATCATTTTTCTTGAAACTTTGCATGCAGTTTGTTGGGTATGACGGAAGAAAGCTCCCTATAGCTTTATTTTGTCTTTGGATTTTTCGTTCCAGAGTTACGGGACTTTGATTATTTCAGAAAAGCTTGAAATTGCAATTTTCGTCCACATGTCGTACTCTTACCAGAGAAAGCTTTGATAATTTTTCTTGAAACTTTGCAGGATTGTTGGGTATGAGGGAAGGAAGCTCCCTATCGTTTTATTTTGTTGATGGATTTTTCGTTCCAGAGTTATGGGACTTTGATTATTTCAAAAAAGCTTGAAATCTCAATTTTCGTCCACATGTCGTACTCTAACTGGAGAACACCTTGATCATTTTTCTTGAAACTTTGCAGGATTGTTGGGTATGACGAGAGAAAGCTCCCTATTATTTTATTTTGTCGATGGATTTTTCGTTCCAGAGTTATGGGACTTTGATTATTTAAAAAAAAGCATGAAATACCATTTCCGTCCACACGTCATATTTTAGCTAGAGAACGCATTATTCATTTTTCTTGAAACTTTGCAAGATTGTTGGATATGAAGGAAGAAAGCTCTCAATCGTTTTATTTTGTGGAAGAATTTTTCGTTCCAGAGTTATAGGACTTTGATTATTTCAAAAAAGTATGAAATTGTAATTTCTGTCTACACATTGAAATCTTTTATTTTAAGACATTACTACAAATGTACCCCTAAACCAATATACATTTTTTACTGCTTAACATCAGATGAAATAATTGTTACATATCAGAAGTCCCTTGTCATGTTTGATCAGGGTGATGCTAAAACGTGTAACGGAACGAAACGAAACGAAACGAAACGAAGCGAAATAGAAACGGAACGAAACGAAACGGAACGAAATTGTTTCGTTTCTTGTTTTAGTATTTATCACTGTTTAATTACTAATTCAAGGAACTGTTTTGTTTCGTTCCTGTTCCGTTTCGTGTCTTAAATTAGTAAAAATATTAATGCAACTTTGTACTTGGAAGTAATGCCCATCAAGATGTAGACAAAATTTCACAACTAATTTGTCTTTGAAAAGTTTTTCTGTAAAGACATTTTTTATATGTAATTTTGTCCTGATAGGACATTATTTCATCACAAGGTATCATGGAATTATGTCCAATCTCATAGTTTTATAATATAGAGGACACAATATCATAGAAAGATGCTATAGACTTTTGTGCATTAAATGCAAAAAATGTTGCCCAGCACCTGAATCGGTTTTCAGGGATTTCCGCTACAGAGAAGTTCCGGATGCGTCAACAGTTGATGGATAGGGAAATGCCCTGTCTATACAGGGTAATCAGGTCATAATACGGAAAGCCTGACCACAAAACATTACATAGCCAACTTGTGTGGAGAAAAGCTCCATGCAGTATAAAGGTCCCATCTGTTTTGCTCTAAGGAAAGCAGACGCACTGGGTGTCGTATAGATGGCCAAATCGTTTCCTGCCCCTACCCATTTCTCGCCTTTTCTAGTGGAAACTCGTAGCCCAGGTTGTCCCTTCCACCTTTATTTCTTTCTTCTCAAACTATTTTTTTTTCTTTTCAAAATGACCAGAATATAGAGTAGCATGCTCCCGCGATATTTCTGCATGATGCCTCACGTGCATGCAGTTTGAACCGGACCAAAATGACCAAGTGCTATAATCAATATTTTTTTGTAAAAAGTACAGAAAAATTAATTTAAATCATTAAACTTGCACATTGATATGTCCTTGTGTGAAAATCAAAGAATTACTCTTTGCTATACATGAAAACGAATTTTGCACTGAAGTACTACTTTTTGTTATGACAACTACGTATTTCACGAATGGGTATGGAGTAAATGTGTTAACATATATTTGTTCCGCATAACAAAGTTCCTTTGGAACAAATATTATAAACAATGTCATAATATTTCTTCCTTTTGGAACAATTGTTATGTAACATTTATTCCGTCAAGAACAAATAATATAATATTTGTTTCTTTGGAACAACCCAAAGTACTCATAATATACTTTATCCTTTGGAACAAATTTTATGAAGGAACAAATAGCACATGACAACTGAAAATGATACCATAAAACATATGTTCACTCCAACTGCAATTAATTTGAACATGTAAAGTGATCATCAAAATTCATTGATGTTTTGAATATCAAAAATTTATTGATAAGTCTAGAGGATTCTAGGCTCTAATCAACATGTACGTCATTTTGCTGCTTTATATTTTGTTTGCTGTTAAAATTAAAATCACATACCTTGTTGTATTTAAGTGTAAATATTTTTGTTTGTGTTTTGCTACATTTTGCATGTTGTAAATTTATAAGGAGAGAACACTTGTAAGTTTGAACAACTTTTGTCACATCCTCTTATTATATATTTCAATGAAATAATATAAAACTATAACTGAAAAAATGTCGATTATCATGCCCTGTCATTGATTTCGGTAGCAGAGGTAAAACTGATGTTTTAGATCGCTTCCCATTGTCAGTGAAGCTAATTAATGAGATGTCAAAGAATATTTTTTATTGTAGTTGTTCTCATTGGGGTATAAGAATTTTGCGGGATTGAATTTTTGTTTTAGACGTCATGCTGTAGATTGTTGAAAAATAATGAACTTGAGAGGGGGTACAGGTCAGACGTGATGCGGTTCCCACAGAAAAAAATACCGTAGAATCGAGAAAGGCAGCTTCTTTAAAAGTGCTTGCCATATTTTCCCGCCCATAATACGGGAAAGCTGAAAACAACTTTGCAATGTTTAAGGGAAGGGATCCACTATGAGACATTTTTATATGCACACTGCATAATGAAAATCGAAGAATATTTTATTTAGTTATCATATTAACTTTAATCAGGCAAGCGTTGCTCGACAATTAGCAATGAATTCCGCTCAACCCGATGCTAGGGGCCGTCTTGAACTTGCTATTAGGTATGAATAAAACTCATTGTTGATGACCTCATGGTGACTTCAAGATGAAGAACAACAATTAAAGCGTGGTTCCATTGCTTATCATTACCATGTTGTCTCATTTGCATTCACTCAATATCCCTTCATTGTTAATAAAAATAAAGATTCAGACAATTTAACAATGATTGAAATGATTTAAAAAAAAAAAGAAAAAAAAACATATCATTTATAAGTCATGTTACTACAGGTTCAGAGCCAACCTATTATTGAAAATACATAAAAATATGACTGAAATTTATCAACTTCTTCTCACATTAAGACAGTTGTTAATAAATGCACCAGCCTTTCATTTTTAAATAACTAAATATACATGTATTTACAAGATATAAAATTAATATTCCCAATATTTTTTACAGTTTTCTTAATTCTTTAAAAAAAATATTTCTGGCTTCACTATATGATAATTGCTTCATTTTAAATTTTCCTATTGAACAATACTAACAAATGCGCCCAGATCTATCAGGGCGATTTTTTACTATATGTCGTTTCTATTCTTATGAGGTGTGCACTGGTTTTTATAATTGGCACAGTGACTGTTTGATTTTAAAGTCATCAATTTGAGTATATTGTTCTCTTTCAAAACAGTTTTTAAAAGAAAAATATGTATTTAACTTACTAGAACACTGACGTCTTTGTATGCAAAATATCAAGCTTATTATTATACCAAACATTACAAACACTCTCACACATTTTTTCTTTAGAATATTTACATAAAGACCCGATTACAGCATCTAAAGATATTCAACTGAATACCAGATTGGACATCATTTGCATGTAAATTTTTTATTACAAATGTATGCATTATATAATAGCCCATACTCCTTGAAACACGTGTACAGCATAACGAATTTTTCTGTTTTTATGTAACTTCGGTATTTTTTGTATTTTTGCATCGTGTGCATGTAACCTGAAAATATTCTAACGTTGATTTAACAATTTTGTAATAAATTGTCCAAGTTCTGACATTCTGCAATAGTGCTAGCTTTTATATATATTTCAAAAATCCTTTATGAGATTTTTCTGTGATATTATTCATAAATACCTTTTCTCAAAATATATTACTAAACTAAGAAACGAAACCTAAAATACAGAAACGAAACGGAACGAAACGGTTTCGTTTCTTGAAATAGTAATATATAAGGGGTAATTACTAAAAGAAGAAACAAAACCATTCCGTTTCGTTTCGTTCCGTTTCGTTTCGTTCCGTTACACGTTTTAGCATCACCCGTTTGATCATATGGAGTTCTTAATTTCAAGAATCATTCAATCAGTTTGCTTTTAAAGTGGGGACGGGCTTATCATGCGCTCTTGGCGCAGCTGTTTATTCATCTTTTATTTCCAAAACTATAGAAGATGAAGGTTAAGTGTAAATTGATGAAATTTTTGCCATAATGTGGCGACTTCAAAACTGATGTTGAAAATTGTTCCTTGACCGCCATTTTCAAAATGGCCGCCAAAAAAGGCGGGAACATTCAATATTGTCCGATTTCAATGAAATTTGGTTTCCAAATAGATATTGATGTTGCGACTTCAAAACCGGTGTTGAAAATTGTTTGTTGACCGCCATTTTCAAAATGGCCGTCAAAAAGGCGGGAAAATTCAACATTGTCCGATTTCAATGAAATTTGGTTTCCAAATAGTTATTGATGTTGCAACTTCAAAACCGGTGTTGAAAATTTTTCGTTGACAGCCATTTTCAAAATGGCCGCCAAAAAAGGCGGGAAAATTCAACATTGTCCGATTTCAATGACATTTGGTTTCCAAATTGGTCTTGATGTTGTAACTTCAAAACTGATGTTAAAAATTGTTCGTTGACCACCATCTTTAAAATGGCCGCTAAAAAGGGTGGGAAAATTCAACATTGTCCGATTTCAATGAAATTGGATTTCCAAGTAGATATTGATGTTGGGACTTCAAAACTGATGTTGAAAATTGTTTGTTGACTGCCATTTACAAAATGACATCTCAACTTCAAAACTGGTGTCGAAAGTGGTCCGTGGCAAGAACATTTTTTGTCAAATAAGCCCAACAAAGAAATATAGTAAAACATGATCAGACTTTAAAAACAGTTCAAGATATTGGAGGTGTTTGAGCTACGAAAGTTGAGAAACTGAAGATCAACTGTATAACTTTCAATTTTACCTTGATTGTGGCAACTGAAAGCCAGGTGAGCGAAACAGTCTCCTGGGAGCCTCTGGTTGAAATGCAAATAAAAAAATATTTGCTAAAAATGTACTGAAAAAAGTAAATCGGTAGAAAAAAATGAATTTTTCAATGATAAATATGCATTTTAAAGATCCAAAATCGTGCTTCTAACAAAAAAGTTATTAACATCTTAAATTCTATCCTTTAGTATACAATGATAATTGTTTAGCTTTGCCAACCAAAAATGCTAATTTGCATGTGCAAATTAGATTTTGTGACATCACTACTTGGATCCGTGGAAACTCCTATTGTCAACAGATAAATATTTTTTTGCTGAATTTCGAAAACACTAATTACAATAATAGGATGGAATTGAGAATCAGTGTGTTGTTATACCCCAGCCTTAGTGGGCGGTATATAGTGTCAGTTCGTATGATCGTCCGTCCGTCCGTTTGGTATTCAGTCCGCCATAGGGTACACACTTTGTGGCAACAACTACTCCTAGACCACTTGGTGAAATTCAATTAAACTTTCACAGAATATTCAGTAGATATTGTCATTGTGCACCAGCTACAACTCAAATCCCTACTTAGTTTATGGCCTTGACCTTTAGTCACGCATGAACGATCACTTCAAGTTTTAAGCAAGCAGTTTGTACAGCCAATTCCAGTAGTCATAGGCACTTGATATTTGACATGCAGTTGCGTCTTGGGGGGTACATACTGATTCCATGCCTGGCCCTTTAGTCACACATGAACGATTACTTAAGTTTTTAGCAAGCAGTTTGTACAATCCACATCAGTAGTCCTCTGCTCTTGATATTTGACATGCAGTTGAGTCTTGAGGAGTACATACCAATTCCACGTCCAGATGGTTACCTTGGCCACTAAGTCATGCATGAACGATCACTTAAATTTATTAGCAAGCAGTTTGTACAGCCTATACCAGTAGTCCTGGCCACTTGACTTTTGACATGCAGTTGCATATTGAGGAGAACATACTGATTTCATGTCCAGATTGGGCCCTGGCCCCTCAGTCATACATGAGTGATCACATCATTTATTTAAGGAAATTTTTAACATAGATGAAGAATTATATTTTATTTTTATGGCTGCTGCAGTAAATCAATATGCAAATTTAAGCGATGCAAGGGACGGATGAGACATATCCTGTGTCCTCAGCTTATTTTACTTCTAGAGTCTAATTGTGGAGCGGAGGCACATATTAATGAGCTTTGATCACAATTTTTAGAAAGGTTGCATTGCAACGCTTTCTAATGCCATGACCCTGTCAGTTGAAATGCACTATGAAGTAAAACAGGTGCTTTAGTTTGAAAAAGCCAATTGACCAAAATCATATTTTTGAATTTAGACAATGAGTTAGTGAGAAAATAAAGTAATTCACACAGATTTGAAAGATTTTGGTGATCATTTAAAAGAATTATTCAAGAAAAACGATTCCCCACTCCCCTTAATGGAAAATTTATCATCGGGAAACTTCGGGTGATTTCTGAAGAATGGTTTGTCATTGGACGGAATCTTCAAAGGATTAAATAAAGTGCACCTTTGCAAATATAATTGTTATCCTACAATTAAAATGTATAAAATGTTCTATCAGTCAAACGATTTTGCATAAACATGAGAGCGTTTCGGTTGCTTGAACGGCATGTAAACAAATTTCTGGTACAGACGCATGCGCAACAGGTGCTGAATGGACAAAAGAAAGTAGAATGACGAGATCTTAGTTCAACATGTGAAGTTTGTGTTTCACTGCCTGTGCATTGTCAGATGCCTTATTGTGGGTTAATTTTTTGACAAGCCAAAATTTAAACAGTCTGAAGATTTATTTTAACTCGTCAAAGGAAGTCGTGTAAATTAGGCTTTTGACACCATATTGAGGGGGACTATTGGAGTACCCCCGGCGTCTTCGTCCGCGTCTACGTCTAAGTCAACGTCCGCGTCCGCATTTGGGCATATATCTCTGCAACTATGCATGATAGGGTCATCAAACTGACCTATATTTTCCGCTTGAACGACTTACATTCAAGTTTACGTCCGAGTTCAGATCTCAGTCACTATACATGGTAGGATCATGTAACCTTGCATATGTATGCATCTCTGATGGTAGGTCAGCATCCAGGCAAAATTAGGTCACTTTGACCTATATTTTTCGCTTGACCGACTTACATGTTTACGTCCAAGTTCAGATCTCGGTCACTATACATGGTAGGATCATGTAACCTTGCATATGTATGCATCTCTGATGGTAGGTCAGCATCCAGGCAAAATAAGGTCACTTTGACCTATATTTTACGCTTGATTGATTTACATTCAAGTTTTCTGACGAGTTCAGATCTCAGTCACTTCAAATGGTAGGATCATGTAACCTTGCATATGCATGCATCTCTGATGATTGGTCAGCATCCAGGCAAAATTAGGACACCTTTACCTATATTTTATGCTTGATTGATTTACATTCAAGTTTGAGGACGAGTTCAGATCTTAGTCACTATACATGGTACTATCATGAAACCTGGCATATGCATATAACTCTGATGGTAGATCAGCATCCAGACAAAATTAGGTAACTTTGACCTATATTTTCCACTTGATTGATTTACATCCAAGTTTTCGGACGAGTTCAGATATCAGTCACTGTACATGGTAGGATCATGTAACCTTGCATATGCATCCATCTCTGATGATAGATCAGCATCCAACATTGACCTATTTTTTCTGCTTGATTGATTTACATTCAAGTTTTTGGACAAGTTCAGAAATCAGTCACTGTACATGGTAGGATAATGTAACCTTGCATAGGCATGCATCCCTGATGGTACATCAGCATCCAGGCAAAAGTATGTCACTTTGACTTATGTTTTAGGCATGAGTGATTTATGTCCAAGTTTTCAGGCAAGTTCAGATCTCAGTCACTTTACATGGTAGAATCATGTAACCTTGCTTAGGCATGCAAATGTGATGTCAACATCCAGTCAAAATTCTGTTACAAAGTGCCATAACGAGGCAAACTCTGTAATCATTGATTACCTATGTTTTATCACTGAAATGAAAACAGCTTGTAACTGTTGTTTGTTCGTTTACAGACTTTGAGTCCAAATTTATATTGTTAATTATCCGTGAAAATTCTAGTCTTGTAGTCACTTTTTAAACAGAAAACGTAATGTTGGAGTTCAGTTTACATATAGAAAGGGAGATAATCATTATGTGCAAGCTGTCTTGGGATAACCGCTACTTTTAAGAATAAATTGTTTTATTCAGGTGACATTTGGAGGTCTTTAGAATTTGCATTTAGTTCAAATAGTACTGACTTGTCAGGAATTTTTAGCTCACCTGACCAAAAGGGTCAGTTTGAGCTATTGCCCTCACTTGGCGTCCGTCCGTCGTCCGTCTGTTAACTTTTCACATTTTCATCAACTCATCTGAAACTAGTGAAGCAAATTTAACCAAACTTTACAGGAATGATGTATGGAAGGTCCTTAACAAAGTATGCTCATTTTGTTCCGATCCGACGAAAAACATGGCTGACAGCGCGGAACTTGTATTTAACATTGGACCCTATGGGAAAAACGTCATTTTCATCAATTCCTCTGAAACCACTGAGGCAAATTCAACCAAACTTTACAGGAATGATGTATGAAAGGTACTTTACAAAGATTGCTCATTTCCTTCCGATCCGACGAAAAACATGGCCGCCAGCGCGGAACTTGTATTTTACATCAGACCTTATGGGAAAAACGTCATTTTCATCAACTCCTCTGAAACCACCAAAGCAAATTCAACCAAACTTTACAGGAATGATGTATGGAAGGTCCTTTACAAAGATTGCTCATTTTATTCCGATCTGACAAAAAACATGGCCACGAGCACGGAACTTGTATTTAACATTGGACCATATGGGAAAAACATCATTTTCATCAATTCCTCTGAAACCACTGAGGCAAATTCAACAAAACTTTACAGGAATGATGTATGGAAGGTCCTTAACCAAGATTGCTCATTTCATTCCGATCCGACAAAAAACATGGCTGCCAGTGCTGAACTTGTATTTAATATTGGACCCTATGGGAAAAACGTCATTTTCATCAACTCCTCTGATACCACTGAGGCAAATTCAACCAGACTTTACAGGAATGATGTATGGAAGGTCCTTAACCAAGATTGCTCATTTCGTTCCGATCAGACAAAAAACATGGCCACAAGCACGGAACTTGTATTTAACATTGGACCATATGGGAAAAACGTCATTTTCATCAACTCTTCTGAAACCGCTGAAGCTAATTCAACCAACTTTTACAGGAAAAATATATGTAAGGTCCTTTACAAAGATTGCCCATTTCCTCTTGATCCGACAAAAAACATGGCCCCTAGTGTGGAACTTGTATTTAACATTGAACCCTATGGAAAAAACATCATTTTCATCAACTCGTCTGAAACCAGTGAAGCAAATTCAACCAAACTTTACAGGAATGATGTACTAAAGGTCCTTTACAAATATTGCTCATGTCGTTCCGATTCAATAAAAAACATGGCCCCCAGCGCGGAACATAGTTTAACATTGGACCCTATTGGAAAAAACATTTTCATCTTCTCCTCTTAAACCACTGAAGCAAATTTAACCAAACTTTACACGAATAATGTACTAAAGGTCCTTTACAAAGATTGCTCATTTCATTCTGATCTGATAAAAAAAACATGGCCGCCAGCACGGAACATAGTTTAACATTGGACCCTATGGGAAAAAACATTTTCATCTTCTCCTCTGAAACCACTGAAGCAAATTCAACTTAACTTTACAAGAATGATGTACTAAAGGTCCTTAACAAAGATTGCTCATTTCCTTATGATCCGATAAAAAACATGGCCCCCAGTGTAGAGCATAGTTTAACATTGGACCCTATGGGAAAATCACATTTTCAGCATCTCCTCTTGAACCACTGAAGCAAATTCAACAAAGAGAATGATCCTATACAAAGGTTGCTCATTTTGTTCTGATCCGATAAAAACATGGCTATCAGCACAGAACTTAGTTTAACATTGGACCCTATGGGAAAATCACATTTTCATCTTCTCCTCTGAAACCACTGAAGCAAATTCAACTAAACTTTATGGGAATGATGTACTAAAAGTCCTTAACAAAGGTTGCTCATTTCTTTCTGATCCGATAAAAACATGGCCGCCAGCATGGAACTTAGGTTTAACATTGGACCCTTTGGGAAAATCACATTTTCATCTTCTCTGTTAAAACCGCTGAAGTAAATTTAACATCACTTTACAGGAATGATGTATGGATGGCCCTTAACAAAGATTGCTCTTTCGTTACAATCCAAAAGAAAAAATGGCTGCCAGCGCAAAACTTAGGTTTAACATTTGACCCTATGGGAAAAATTACATTTTCATCTTCTGCTCTGAAACCACTGCAACAAATTCAACCAAAATTTTACAGGAATGATGTACAGAAGGTACTTTACAAAAATTGCTCATTTCATTTCAATATGACTAAAAACATGACCTCCACTGCAGAACATAGTTTTCCATTGTAGCCTGGTATGAGATAACCAATCCTTTTCATCATCTTCTCTGAAACTATTCTAACAAGTTGAACTAAATGTATAGAAGGTCCTTTACAAAAATTACTCATTTCAATAGGATTAGTACTAATGGAGAACATAGCTTAACATTAGACCCCATTAATGGTACAGTAATAAACATATTTTTGGTCATGCATGACATAGTTCTAAGAATTTTGTCAGGTGAGCGATACAATACAGGCTCAGTCTCTGAGCTTCTAGTTATATATTGTGACTGTACTATTTATTTTTTTCAATGCACTGTTTGACAGTAAACAAGTATGGATAGTACATGTAGTATACTGCACACTTTAATAGCAAAATAAAAATAATAAATAAACGACAAGAGGGGCTTGTACCAAGTCTAACTAAATCTTTGAAAGCAACCTTTCTAATAGAGCTTTTATCACTTTGATTCTAGTTTTTACTTGTAGATGGTACAATCATACCATGGACGTAACAATTTTTAAAAGTATAATCTATTTTTTTCAGGCAGGACTATTGTCAGCTTGTATACACAGCTCTTGTAGACAAAAAGGGGGACATAACAATGTTGAAGCCATGTATACAAAAACCATGTAAACTCTGGTCAGGTAAACAAGTGAGTATGTTACTCTTAATGTCCATTTCTGTGAAATTACATTGGAGTAATTTTGAGTTTTGAAATTTTGTTGGGATTTGCAAGTTACATTTGGACAGATATTTTCATGAATTAATGTCTAGACCAAACTAATGAAACCGACCAAACAGCCAATAACTGTTAAAGATGCTATACTTTTAATTTATTACATTTTGAATGGAATATTGGAATATATCATTTATTTCCTTTGTATGAGGGAGATATGAAGACTTATTGACCTGATGAAATCATATTTCCTAAAGGCATTGCCTGAGAGAAATATGATTTCCAGAGGAAAAACAAATCTTCATATCATCCTCATCATGCTCATTCATGGGAAATAAATAGTTTATTCCACTACTCTATTAAAAATGTATAAATAATTTGCAGATTTAGAGAGGGTTCCAGGGATTTGACCCCTATTTCAGAACAATTTGTAAACTTTCTCGCAGAATTCAAGCAAAATTTGTTAGAAAGTGACAAAAAGTCGTCTGAAATCCCCATGATGGAACCCCATCAGAAACCATTATTATCAAAGAATGGATCTGCTGGTAAAATTCTAATTGCACAATAATGACGTAAGACACACTACATTTTCAAAAATGAATGCCATTGCTGTTTGGCAGCCAATAACTGTTATTGATTTATTGATTCTTGAGGAAAATGTTAATGATAACACAAATCGGAGCTAAAATGGAATTGATCATGGACAAGTCTGAATGCTGAAACTATAGTAAAATAAGATTATTTAAATGCTGTTGTATTGATGAAAACTTTGTGATATTTGTTCTGAGGCTTTATTTTTATACCCCTCACAAACAAGGGGGGGTATATAGGAATCACCCTGTTTGCCGTTCGTCTGTTTGTCCATCCATCTGTGTCTGTCTGTCGGTTGGTCTGTCTGTCTGTCTGTCTGTCCATCCGTCTGTCTGTCCGTCCATGTACCTTGTCAGCAGATGTTCTCCTAATCGACTGCTTTGAATTCGATAAAATTTTACCCAGTTGTAGTACACCACCTGAAGATGGGCATGAAGTAATATGGTTGCTGCCCAAAATTTTGAAGGAGAGATAATTCGTCCTTGAATATTTTCTGGAAAAAAGGGGGATGATCCTTGTCATGGCATGTCCTCTTAAAAGGTTAGTTGGATTTTGATGAAATCTTACTCAATTGTGTATACCACCTGAAGATGTGATTGAAGTAATATAGTTGCTGCCTGAAATTTGAAATGGAGATAATTCGTCTTTGAATATTTTCTGGAAAAAAAGGCGGAGGAACCTTGTCAGCGCATGTCCTCTTTATTGACTGCTTTGATTTTCGATGAAATGTTACACAGTTGTAGTTTATCACCTGAAAATGTACATTAAGTAATATGGTTGCTTCCTGGAATTTAGAAGGGGAGATAATTTATCTTTGAATATTTTCTTGAAAAAAGGGGGATGTATATCATTGTGTCCATACTTGTATTGTGTCCACATTTGTACTGTTTCCACAACTGTATTGTGTCCACACACACACTTAAATTGCACTTGCCATATTGATTAAGGGTTTAATGAGCAGGGGGTATAACTGGCTGCCATTTGGTGACAGCTCTAGTTACATTAGTAGTTCCATAGTGTATGGTGTAATCGTTACTTGAAGCAAAAATGGATATATGGTAAATATTGAAGAGAATGTCTAAAAAAGGTATATTTTTTACTAATATTAGATGTTTTCATCTTATTTTTATGTGTTCTACTTGAGAAAACAAGAAATTTTTAGCATTCATGAAAGATATTCCGATCTTTGATTGATCTCATTTGACCATCAGCATACAAAGAACAATGTTTCACACCTACCTGTAAATTTTCTTGGAGACACCTGATATTGTTAGTCTGAATATAAATAAGTAATGTTATTATTGTGATTTTAAATATTTTATGACTACAGGTTTTGTCAACAGTATTAATTAATGTGATACCGACAGACAAAGCTCCTCTACATCTGGATGGAAAAGCAAAAATTAATGAGAGGGTTTGTATATCAGTTATTGTGGACAAAAGTAAAAAAATGTTAATTTCTATCATAATAAAAGAGAAAATATAACAAAAAACACCTACCATAGCCATAAATTACAATCACAGACCACACTCCACAAGAGAATTGCACAAGAAAGACAAATGACCAAAAGACAGACGTAGACAACGATAGCATCTCTGGAACGCCAGACTTCTAATCAGAACTAACAAAAGCCAGCAGTAGGGTTAAACCAGTTTATGGGTACCCAAATTGCCCCCTTTCTCTATTCTATTTCCCTAATGTATAATATGCATACCAATGAAACCCAATATAGGTAGACTGCTATCTCCAAGACCACTATCCTGAAACGGAAAGAACGAGACAAAACGTAATATTGAAAGATGGATCAAGGAGTGCTTATTATTTAGAAACATGTTTATGATTTGATTATAAAAGTAGACTAGATTTGACATTTAAAAATCTACTGTTGTTCAAATGTACTTTCATTTTTGTCTCGCCTGTGACTAATGTCGCGAAAGCAAACATAGCGAGCATAGATTCCGTCGGCGTCGTTAACATTTGGTTAACCCAAATGTTAAAGTTTTTTTGAACTTCAATAACTTTCTCAAATCATATTCAATATCAATGACATTTTGACATAATGTTCAGTACAACCTTATTATTGTTTCCCAAGTTTATTTTTTGAAAAAAATAATTCCAATTTTTCCGTTAGTTGGACTTCGTTTTTTTTCCATGAAATTTTTTTGTTTGCACCATATCTCAGCTACTATATGCCATAGACTGATGATTATTGGTAAGTGGTTACATCCTCAGTAGTGACCAACATCCATACCAGAATTATGTCACCTTGACCTATATTTTCCGCTTCAATGAATTTGGCTAAATTTTCTATTTTGGTCCCTATATCAACAATTTTTTAACAAAATTGTGAATAAGGACTTTAATTTTGTTAGAATTGTTGCGTATAGTCCATAGATGCACAATAAGCTTTCAGAATTTTATTCTGGTTCCAACTTTGGTAAATTTCATTTTTGAAATTTTTGCATACAATCAAATATCTTGGCCATTTCTTCATACAAGACATAATTCTGAAAACTTAAGAATAAAAAAATATGGTTCCAATTTTGGTAAATTTCCTGAAACTCTCAAAGACAAGCAATTTTTGGGAATTCTTCTTTGCAACCATGTGTTTTGATGAATTTTAGTCAAAAACAATATTTTCATTGGTTAGATTTCATAAATTTTGTATTCCATTTTGGTAAATTTCCCGAAACTGTCAAACACCAGTAGTTTCTTGGAATTCTACTTAGCCAGTACATCTTAATAAAGACGAAATTAGAATGATAGTGGAGTGAGCAGGCGAGACACTAGGCTCCGTGGAACCTTTACGAATTATTCCTGGTATGGTATGTTTTGTGTTTATGACTAGTCTAAAAAGATACTCTACATATTGTGACATTTCCGGCACAGTTTTCATTTTTATGCCCCCGTGAAACGAAGTTTCAGGGGGCATATAGTATTTCGTCTGTCTGTCTGTTTGTCTGTTTGTCTGTTTGTCCACAAAAAACTTTAACATTGGGTATATCTTTTGAATGGTAAATGATAGGGCTGTCATATTTTGCATGTGTATTCCTTGTGGCAAGACCTTTCAAACGATACCGAAATTTTATACTTCGTGACCTTGACCTTGACATGTGATGGACTTTTTGAAAAAAATAATAAACTTTAACATTGGGTATATCTTTTGAATGGTAAGTGATATGGCTTTCATATTTTGCATGTGTATTCCTTGTTGCAAGACCTTTTAATTGGAACCAGAATAGTAGACCTTGTGACCTTGACCTTGGCCTGTGAACAACTGCATAAAAACTTTAACATTGAGCATATTTTTTGAATGGTAAGTGATAGTTCTTTCATACTTTGCATGTGTATTCCTTGTGGAGAGACCTTTCAGTTGGTACCAGAATATTTGACCTTGTGACCTTGACCTTGGCATGTGACTGTCCGGTAAAATTTCACCAAAAAATGAAATTAATTTTGTTTTATTTTATATGTATATAGAAATTAAAACTCATTTATGATGAAATGTTTTTGATATCTATAGAAATTTTTTTTGTAAAAAAGATTTTTTAAATCATTCAGCATATTTTCTTCATTTATTCACTTTCGTTTTACATGTTATATCAAGGATGAGGATGTTACTAAAAATATCCATTATTTCATATTTCTTCTCTTCTGTGTATACCTCCACTTTTGGGGAACCAGTATTGATGATCCCTGGTGTAATCAAAGTACTGATAACACTGATAAACAGAACACAATGAGTTGGCTATAAATGTTCCAAAAAGGGGGGGGGGGNAATTGTTTTCTTAATAATGCTTGGATAATGATTGGAAGGGTTCATTTGGGTGACTTCTGTGTTTGCATCCAATTGCAATCATCATTTGATGTGATTAAACTTTTCTGTTGATACCAGAATTTATTTCTACAAATTATTTTGTCAGAAGGACATTCATTGTTCAAAGTTGCTAAATGTTTCTTCTTTAGCTCTACCTGGGGGCATAAGTGTTTCACAAAACACATCTTGTCTTTTTTCGTTTTTGTTTCGCTGAATATTTGTATCCCTTATACATGTTATGCTAGAAAAAAATCTATAATATCAATTTCTATTATGACATAATTTTAAAAGATTTATCACTAAGATATAGTACATTTGTTGTATAATTTGTCTAATACATAAATCCCCATTCTGACCAGCATGTCGTGTAAATTGGAATTCTGTTTTTCATCCAATTAATTTGACAGTTATAATATATATTTATCTTAGACTTTGGTAACATTTGTCTCTTTTGCATCTTCAAACATGTCTGAACTTAAAATAGATCACACCATTCATAATGTACATGTATATTTGACTACTGGTGCATATTGTGGGTACATATTTAACTTAATACACATCTACTATGTTTCCTCACATCACAATTACTTATAGCTACATCTTTATACGGTGACTATTCCTTCTATTCCCACATGCCAATTCCTTTGATGTTTAATATGTTTTTATAGTAATTAATGATAATTAAATGTCACCTTCAATTAACCTTTGTGTACCTGTATTTTGATTTATTTTCTATTTGTTTTAAGGAAATGCATAAAAACTAAATAAAAGACAAGAAAAGGAGAACGTTTACTTACTTTGTAGACTACTTATATTGCTTTTACTACATTGTATGTGATTTTGAATAAAAAGAAATTTTGAATGAAAACATATTCATATCTAGAGGTATGGCCAATTTCCCGGTGAAAAAGTTTTCCTTTTAGCATACTAATTATGTGAATGCATTAAATTTTCTCCAAAACTAATGTATCAGGACATATATTATATACATCGTCGTAACAAAATCAATTCAAATACATTTTCATAGTTTTAGATAAAATATTCAGCCACTGTCACTTGGTTTCAATTTTTTGACGGACTTGAAAAGTTTTGAAGATTTTTGTTAAACTTCGCTATGTATCTCTTGAGCCAAACTAAGCTAAATGCAATTTTAAGGTTAAGTGTTTACACACTCGCTTCATACCTATCATTCAATCTCCATTATGGGGGAAAATCCGTATGGAGGGTTTGAAAATGAAAAGTAAAATTGGCAAAATAAGGCAATATGATAAAATTAAGAAGTAATGACTAACTTGAATGTAACTATATAACACATTAGAGCATTAACAGATAACAAAATATACCATCAGCCCCTAATAATCCTGTTTTAGATTTTTACATTTTGGAACACATGATAAAACCCCCATGGTGATTTCCAAAAGATGACAGGCATGCTTAGCTTAGGAACTAAATTCACAGGTTTATGGCCAAACTTCTATAAGTGACTTAATTATTTATATGTAATTAAAAAAGGGCAAATACTGACGGAACAGGCAAACAAATAAAATGCTGTCATACCTCACAACCATTAAGCAATTCAAAATACCAAAACAGTCTATAATATAAATAATTTTCAAATATATGCTAAAAATATGTCAACAGCATAATATGAGTTTCAAAGCTAGATTTGTTCTTCAAATGGAGTAACAGTCTTACTTTTGATATATAAAATGCCACAATTTATTGTCTTATCACAACTGATGTTTTCCAAATGGACTTACTCATGAAACTTAGTACTATTTTAGTATTTAATTAACTTAACTATGTGTTTTCATATATCTTTTCTTGACCTTAGATTATTTTTTTTTAATTTTTATAAATGTTACTTTTTCTTTACATAGATATAAAAAATTAAAAATTTACACGCACAAATAATCCATTTTCATGCTCCCATCCAACACTTCATTAAAAGTTAATTAAATATTGTTTATAATCCTTTGCTTGATAAGTTTTCCACCTATTCCCACATGAAATTTTAATTTTTCTTACCTGATATTTAGAAAGTGGGAATAGGAGGAATGAACCCTTTATACATACATGTATTTAAATATGAATAAACAAATATTTTAAAACACTTTTATTCAATTATTACATTGATAATTATACTTATTATATAGATTGCAGTGAAAGATTGAAATTTCTCAGTGAATTAAAAGTGATAATTAACTGTGAAATTATTTTCCATAATTTCACTCTAGGAAGTGACGTCACAATAGACGTTGTCAACGTCGTTGTTAAGTAAACGTCTCAGCGGANAAAATATCCATTATTTCATATTTCTTCTCTTCTGTGTATACCTCCACTTTTGGGGAACCAGTATTGATGATCCCTGGTGTAATCAAAGTACTGATAACACTGATAAACAGAACACAATGAGTTGGCTATAAATGTTCCAAAAAGGGAAGGGGGTGAGAATTGTTTTCTTAATAATGCTTGCATAATGATTGGAAGGGTTCATTTGGGTGACTTCTGTGTTTGCATCCAATTGCAATCATCATTTGATGTGATTAAACTTTTCTGTTGATACCAGAATTTATTTCTACAAATTATTTTGTCAGAAGGACATTCATTGTTCAAAGTTGCTAAATGTTTCTTCTTTAGCTCTACCCGGGGGCATAAGTGTTTCACAAAACACATCTTGTCTTTTTTCGTTTTTGTTCCCTGAATATTTGTATCCCTTATACATGTTATGCTAGAAAAAAATCTATAATATCAATTTCTATTGATGACATAATTTTAAAAGATTTATCACTAAGATATAGTACATTTGTTGTATAATTTGTCTAATACATAAATCCCCATTCTGACCAGCATGTCGTGTAAATTGGAATTCTGTTTTTCATCCAATTAATTTGACACTTATAATGTATATTTATCTTAGACTTGGGTAACGTTTGTCTCTTTTGCATCTTCAAACATGTCTGAACTTAAAATAGATCACACCATTCGTAATGTACATGTATATTTGACTACTGGTGCATATTGTGGGTACATATTTAACTTATACACATCTACTATTGTTTCCTCACATTACAATTACTTATACATTTGTAGCTACATCTTTATACATACATGTATTTAAGGGCTATTCCATTAAAAAGGATGTACCAGGGTCGGAAGGCAGAAAATGAAAATTCCTGGGGGTTCTTGTAGATTTTGTATTTTATTGCTATACCAATATTTGTCCATTACCCTTGGTTGTGGGGGTAGTAGAAAATTGCCTTCCGACCCTGGTACATCTATTTTAATGGAAAAACCCTAAATATTTTAAAACACTTTTATTCTATTATTACATTGATAATTATACATATTTATGGCTACATATAAATATGTATTTCTTTTATAGAGTTGGGCAAAAGATTATAGACCTAAATATGGAATCCTTGAATCTGTATCAAATGACATGGGTGAAAGTCATGTGATATTTAGGGGAGGAGAATTATTGTGTGGTGTCCTTGATAAAGGTCATTATGGTCCAACACCCTATGGACTTGTTCATTGTTGTAATGAGGTTAGTTTTGACTTAAAACTTTTTAAAGGGCTTTTTTTATTTGAGATCTCACACCATTCGTCTGTTAAAATTAATAGTATATTTACCTTATCCATATTTACACATGCAATTAGCAACCAGTTTAAATAACATTCTCTATTTTCTACCAATTTTTCACATTTCTTGATCTGTGTTGAAACATTTGTTTTCATCTATGGAGAGAACAAGTCATGTGAAATTTCCTGCCAAAACCATTTGTAATACAATCCTCTGTGTTTTAAATCCAGACATTAGAGAAACAGTTTCTTAAACTTAAACATGTTAATAGTTTCCTTAAACTTAAACATGTTAATGATGAAATATCTCACATCTCGTTAAATAAATTTTCAAATGTTTAAATGCTCTGCAAGCCTAGCTTTCAAACATTTGCAAAATTTATTAAAATTGATGTGAGAAATTTCATAATCAACTAGTTCTTGTTTTGGAAACTATATTTTCACAAGTATCACCTTCATCTTAATATTAAAACTCTCATTGTCAGCTGAAAGGGTTGCATAAAATTGTTCCCAGTATTTAAATTTCCAATTTCTGTGGTTACTTAGGAAGTAGGTACTGTTATTTTATTTGTGCAGTTATGTTGTAAAATATGGTTGAAAAAAATATAGAACAGATTCAATTAATCTGTCCCCACCATCAGTTTGTGACGTGTATCCCCGGTATATCTTTTGTCAGCTTCTGTGTAAAGGAAACACAATGTCATCAAATGTGGACGTGTTCAACTCTGATCTATATAGCTATGTAGCTAACAAAAACAGTATTTATAAATTATGAACACTATTCTATCTTATTATGTATAAGGGTCTCTGTAAATCATGTTCTTCTCTTGTATATGTTGCTCTCATTGCTCCTTGTGGACTCCTGATTTGGAAAAAAAGATATGTTATCTTATTTTAAGATTTGAAAAATGTATACATATGAATATATATTATATTAAGGAACCAGACTTCAATTTAAACCTATTGTTGGGGCATAGAATCCTCAGGTTTTATATATTTTTTGCAGCTTTATGGAGGAAAAGTAGCAGGACAGGTTTTGACATGTTTTGGACGATTGTTTATCAATTTCTTACAGACAACTAGAGGGTTTACATTGGGTGTGCAGGATATTCTAGTCACAGGAAAGGTAAAAAATTAACCATTTTGTTCTAGGTTTTTAATCAAAGTAGTAAAGTAATTGAACTACATCCTAGAATTGTTGATTTGTTGAGATTTGTTGAATGCCTCTTGAAATGAGCTTGACACCCAGCTTAAACCTAAGAGCAATTCCATGAAAAGGATAGCAGAAAAACAGATGATATTCTAATCTATGTATTTTAGTTCAATCCATAATAGACATACATGTGTATTACAAAAAATTGCTAAATACTTGCAGGCAGATGAAAAAAGAAGTGATTCAATAGAAATGTCAAGGACTGTTGGACCTTCTGCTGCAGCAGAGGCTCTGAGTATTGATTGTGTTCCAAAAAAGGAGGATTTATTAAAGGCAATGAAAGCTGCACATTTCAACAAAGATGACAGACAATTGAGAGAGTTGGATTTGAGTATGAAAGATAAAACAGACAGAGTACAAAATGACATATCAAGGTACATGTATATAGAGTAAAAGTAATAAACTTGATACATGTTAGTTATATATACTAATGGTGTTCTACGTATGTACTTATTCTTACTTAATTAGTGGGGCAGGGGCTTCTAAAATATCACATGGCATGATGTAGTAGGACATTTCATGTTTTACATTTTTATGCCCTGTGATGAAGTATTTCAGGCATATCTTTTACCACTGTCTGTCAGCCTGGGTTGATGAACTTTGTAGTTTTAGGGTCAAACTGCTATTGATATAACTATTTTATCTACCCGGAGAGCTACAAAAACTTCTATTGTAAATTAATTCACTTATAGGAAAATTACTAGGGGTGGTAAAGGGGGGTCCCCAACATGAAAGAATGTGCTTAAAAATTGCCGATAACGAAACACTAGTGATAAAAATGGCCAATCATGAAGCATGGAAAATTGCTGCTCGTAGTTCGCCATAAACATGAGAAGCCGTTATCATTTATGGTAATTCATGCATCTTATCTAAAGTTTTTTTACCTGAAAGCTCTGTAAATCAATGAAAATCTGTGAAATTTTGCTCGGTACCATTACAATTCTAATTATAACAAGTCCAGCTTTTTTAACAGGAAAGTGAATACGCACGAAATAAAAAATATCCAAAACGAATCACGAGCTCAAAAAAATGGACAAAAACGAGGCACGTGAAATAATGCCAACACGAAAACACGAATTTATAAAACGCCAAAAACCTAATCCTTTACCACCCTCTTACTATAATGATTAAAAAAACTTAATCTTGCCCATAGAAAAACAGTTTTCGGGCAAAGGGTACTTGTGTTAAGTATGTAACATATATATATATATATGATAAGAGCGATATTACCATGGTAGCAGTCCTTTACTTTTAATAGAAATTTGAGAAATGGTCAGGATTATATAAATGGAAGTCTTAAGATATTGTTATTTACTTGGAGGATGTAATGATGAATGGTGTTATCAAATTTTGTTATAGACATTATGACCTTGCCTTGACCTTTGATGATATTGATGATCTTTAATTTGACAGTTAATATGTAAATGTGAAAATTAAGAAATGATAATCATGAAATGACAACGTTTAAACTTACATTCTAAGACCATTTATAATTTGTTTGGAAAGTTAGTGGACATCTTTCTGTCTCGTGACTTACATTAAAACTGAATAAGCATCCCAAAATTGACACTGATAGATAGACACATGAATTTTGAATTCATAGTAAATGTTCAGGGGAATTATGATATCATGCTTAGCAGTCTCAGTAATCCATCGTACTGTTGGTTATTCATGAAAAAAAATTACAATTGTATTTTGTAGAGCATGTATGGGTGGTTTAGAACAAAGGTTTCCTCAAAATAATTTACAGTTGATGGTACAAGCAGGGGCTAAAGGTTCCACTGTAAGTAGGTTTGGATGTAAACTACTAAAGGTTTCACTGTAAGTAGGTTTGGATGTAAACTACTCAAGGTTCTTATATAAGTAGGTTTGAATGTAAACTACTAAAGGTTCTACTATAAGTAGGTTTGAATGTAAACTACTAAAGGTTTTACTGTAATTAAGTTTGGATGTAAACTACAAAAGGTTTTACTGTAAGTAGGGTTGAATGTAAACTACGAAAGGTTCGACTGTAAGTAGGTTTGAATGTAAACTATGAAAGGTTCCACTGTAAGTAAGTAAGTTATGAATCTTTTCATAACTGAAAAACTATTACATCAAGGCTTTCGTTATCATAAACTAGTTAAAACCTTTACTAAATTTTATCATCGATATAAAGACTTAGTTCGTAAATACAATGCAACCTGTAAACATCTTATCAAGGCTGGCATTTCACANTTTTACTGTAATTAAGTTTGGATGTAAACTACAAAAGGTTTTACTGTAAGTAGGGTTGAATGTAAACTACGAAAGGTTCGACTGTAAGTAGGTTTGAATTTAAACTACTAAGGGTTCCACTGTAAGTAGGTTTGGATGTCAACTACTTAAGGTTTTACTATAAATAGGTTTGGATGTAAACTACGTAAGGTTCAACTGTAAGTAAGTTTGGATGTAAACTACTAAAGGTTATACTATAAGTAGGTTTGAATGTAAACTACTTAAGGTTCAACTGTAAGTAAGTTTGGATGTAAACTACTAAAGGTTTTACTATAAGTAGGTTTGAATGTAAACTACTTAAGGTTCAACTGTAAGTAAGTTTGGATGTAAACTACTGAAGGGTTTACTGTAAGTAGGTTTGAATGTAAACTACTAAAGGTTCCACTGTAATTAGGTTTGGGTGTAAACGTCTCACGGTTCCACTGTAAGTAGGTTTGAATGTAAACTACTAAAGGTTCCACGATAAGTGGGTTTGAATGTAAACTACTAAAGGTTCCACTGTAAGTAAGTTTGCATGTAAACTACTAGAGGTTCTACTATAAGTAGGTTTGTATGTAAACTACTTAAGGTTCCACTGTAAGTAGGTTTGGGTGTAAACTACTAAGGGTTTTACTGTAAGTAGGTTTGAATTTAAACTACTAAAGGTTCTACTATAAGTAGGTTTGAATGTAAACTACTAAAGGTTCCACTGTAAGTAGGATTGGATGTAAAAACTACTAGAGGTTCTACTATAAGTAGGTATGAATGTAAACTACTAAAGGTTCCACTGTAAGTAAGTTTGAATGTAAACTACTAAAGGTTCCTCTGTAAGTAGGATTGGATGTAAACTACTAAAGGTTTTACTGTAAGTAGGTTTGAATGTAAACTATGAAAGGTTCCACTGTAAGTAGGTTTTAGGTTTGCATGTAAACTACTAAAGGTTTAACTGTAAGTAGGTTTGAATGTAAACTACTGAAGGTTCCACTGTAAGTAGGCTTGACTGTAAACTACTAAAGGTTTTACTGTAAGTAGGTTTGAATGTAAACTACTAAAGGTTCTACTATAAGTAGGATTGAATGTAAACTACTAAAGATTCCACTGTAAGTAGGTTTGAATGTAAACTACTAAAGGTTCCACTGTAAGTAAGTTTGGATGAAACTGCTAAAGGTTCCACTATAAGTAGGTTTAAATGTAAACTACTAAAGGTTTTACTTTAAGTAGGTTTGAATGTAAACTACTAAAGGTTCCACTGTAAGTAGGTTTGAATGTAAACTACTAAAGGTTCCACTAAGTAGGTTTGGATGTAAACTACTAAAGGTTCCACTGTTAGTAGGTTTGAATGTAAACTACTAAAGGTTTTACTGTAAGTAGGTTTGGATGTAAACTACTAAAGGTTCCACTGTAAGTAAGTTTGGATGTAAACTACTAAATGTTCCACTGTAAGTAGGTTTGGATGTAAACTACTAAAGGTTCCGCTGTTAGTAGGTTTGAATGTTAACATTACAATTTACAGTTAAGGTACAGTAGGATACTGAAGATTCTACTGTCAATAGGTTTGAATGAAAACAGTGTGACATGTACAGTGGAAATTTTATAATTATTGAATGATTCTTTTTTGAGATTTTTATTTTTGATTTTAAAAATAGCATTCAGTTGAAGCTTATGAAAATATCAGTGAATATTTGGTTTTGATATTTTTGTGACACAACTTGCAATGTAATAAGATCATTTTTGAATGCTAGGCATCCATTTAGGGCTATTCCATTTAAATCTACCATCCAGGGGGGAACACCATATATTTTAGACCCCACCAACAATAGAAAAAAATATTACAGTGGATTCCTCTTAATTGCAAAGTCAATTTGTCAGAGAAAATTTTGCTATTAACAGGAATTTGCAATTAACAGAAATGCTCCCCAACCAGCAAATGTGAAATGGATGGCAATCCTTTGACCCAAAAAAAAGGTTTTGCATATACTTTGTGAATAAAATTTATTGAATTTACTTTTTGGCATAAATATATGAAATATGAATAAGGAAAATTATCTTTTTTTTCTCAATTTCTTTAATTTTCTTTTGAAGAAATTTGTTAAAAATCTAAAAACAGAGATAGTATAAAAAGTATATAAGAAATGCATTGTGCAGTTTCCTTTATTAGTCAGCTGTCCTGTTCAAATTTAAATTGTATAATTTATTAATTTTTACAAATGTAAATTGATAAATACTAATTAGTTTGTGGTCAGACAATGTAATTGTGTCTTTGATCTTAAGTATCTGCACTCATATTTATTGATTATTGACAAAATGGCTGACAGTGTTTTCATAATGATTAAGATATTAAAAGTTTCTCTAATCAAAATTGGAAAAAATAACAATATGTGAAAATGAATTTTACTTAAATGATAACTAAAACACTCACAAAATAAGTGTTCTGTATTGAAATGTTGCCCTTGTTGTCAAGATTTGCAAATATTACACATCTGTGCAAAAATTTTCTTTGCAATTAACAGGAATTTTGCTTTAAATTGTTTGCAATTAACAGGACAATTTAACATTGATTAAATGGTAAATGGATTGGTGTTTGAACTTATTTTGCAATTAAGAGGATTTTGCAATTAACAGGTTTGCAATTAAGTGGAATCTACTGTATTTCTACCATTAGTCAACATCAGGCTGACCCCCAGGACCAAGAGAAAAAAACTGGTGTTCCCCCTTGGGTGATAAATTTTTCTGGAATAGCCCTTAGTGCTCCAACATTTTCTTTGTCTATCATTTGTTTCTGCATTTTGTAGACATATTTCAGTCAAATTATACAAAGGTTATTATAATGAGCAGTTATTTGTATAAGGCCTGTTGGATTATAACCACAAACAATACTCTTATGAATGCTTATTTCCTTACATCTCTTGTTAGATTTCATTGAAATCTCATAAAAGTTTTGGGACACCAATATCTAAGCAAAGTTTATAAAATTTAATACTTATAAGTTCTACAGGACTATAAAGTTATGAACAAGTTGTGAACAGATCCCTATCATGAGTTTGTATGAACAGAACAAGGACTTGTCATTGATATGGAAATTACATTTAACAAATACCACCATCTATTTTAGGCATGTGTTTTAACACCATAAGGGTAGATGTTTTTCCTTTGATTAACATTTTGCAAACAAAATGGTCAGTAAAAAAAAATTGCTTATTAGTCTGATGTTGAATTATTTTACAGGTAAATTGTATGCAGATATCATGTTTATAGGGTCAGTTAGAACTTGAAAGCCGATGCCCATTTCTAAGGTTGTATCATATTACAAGTAAATTGTATACAGATATCTAAGCATTGGGTTAGATAGAACGACTCCCACTTCTCTTTTTGTATTACAGATTAACTGTGTGCACACATATATTATTGCATCAAATAGAACTTGAAGGAAAATGCCCGACTATCATGTTGTAGTATACTGCAGGTAAATTGTATGCAGATATCCTGTTCATTGATTCAGGTAGAACTTAAAGGATTACATCAACCTCTCATGCTGTATTATATTACAGGTAAATTGTATGCAGATATCATGTTTTGTTAAATTGCAGGTAAATTTTACGCAGATATCATGTTTATTGTGTCAGATAGAACTTGAAGGACAGCATCCACCTCTCATGTTGTATTATAGTACAGGTAAATTGTATTCAGATATCATCTTAACTGTGTCAAACAGAACTGGAGGAGGATGCCCGCCTCTCTTTTTGTATAATTTTACAGGTTAATTGCATGCAGATATCATGTTTACAGAACTGAAAGAGGAAGCCCACTTTTCATGTTGTATTATTTTACAGGTAAATTGTATGCAGATATCCTGTTTACTGGGTCAGATAGAACTTGAAGGACGACGCCCACCTCTTATGTTGAGTGGGAAGACACTTCCATCGTTTNGAACTTATGATTACTCTTTTATTTAGGGGCCAACTCCGACCTACCGTTGGGTGTGGGGTTTCCTCACCGTTCATTGAAGATCTTATGGTGGCTTTGAGTTGTTATTGCTCCCCTTAGGGTCGTTGTCTCTTTGACACATTCTCCGTTTCCCTTCTTTTTCTTATTGGATGTAAACTACAAAAGGTTTTACTGTAAGTAGGTTTGAATGTAAACTACTAAAGGTTCCACTGTAAGTAGTTTTGGATGTCAACTACTTAAGGTTTTACTATAAATAGGTTTGGATGTAAACTACTTAAGGTTCAACTGTAAGTAAGTTTGGATGTAAACTACTAAAGGTTATACTATAAGTAGGTTTGAATGTAAACTACTTAAGGTTCAACTGTAAGTAAGTTTGGATGTAAACTACTGAAGGTTTTACTGTAAGTAGGTTTGAATGTAAACTAATAAGGTTCCACTGTAATTAGGTTTGGATGTAAACTACTCAAGGTTCCACTGTAAGTAGATTTGAATGTTAACTACTAAAGGATCTACTATAAGTAGGTTTGAATGTAAACTACTAAAGGTTCCACTAAGTAAGTTTGGATGTAAACTACTAGAGGTTCTACTATAACTAGGTTTGAATGTAAACTACTTAAGGTTCCACTGTAAGTAGGTTTGGGTGTAAACTACTAAAGGTTTTACTGTAAGTAGGTTTGAATGTAAACTACTAAAGGTTCTACTATAAGTAGGTTTGAATGTAAACTACTAAAGGTTCCACTGTAAGTAGGTTTGGATGTAAACTACTAGAGGTTCTACTATAAGTAGGTTTGAATGTAAACTACTAAAGGTTTTACTGTAAGTAGGTTTGGGTGTAAACTACTAAAGGTTCCACTGTAAGTAAGTTTGGATGTAAACTACTAAAGGTTCCACTGTAAGTAGCTTTGGATGTAAACTACTAAGTAAGTTTGGATGTAAACTACTAAAGGTTCCACTGTAAGTAGGTTTGGATGTAAACTACTAAAGGTTCCACTGTTAGTAGGTTTGAATGTAAACTACTAAAGGTTTTACTGTAAGTAGGTTTGGATGTAAACTACTAAAGGTTCCACTTTAAGTAAGTTTGGATGTAAACTACCAAAGGTTCCACTGTAAGTAGGTTTGGATGTAAACTACTAAAGGTTCCGCTGTAAGTAGGTTTGAATGTTAGCACTACAATTTACAGTTAAGGTACAGTAGGATACTGAAGATTCTTCTGTCAATAGGTTTGAATGAAAACATTGTGACATGTACAGTGGAAATTTTATAATTATTGAATGATTCTTTTTTGAGAGTTTTATTTTTGATTTTAAAAGTAGCATTCAGTTGAAGCTTATGACAATATCAGTGAATATTTGGTTTTGATATTTTTTTTGTGATGTAATAAGATCATATATGAATGCTAGGCATCCGTTTAGTGCTCCAACATTTTCTTTGTCTATCATTTGTTTCTGCACTTTGTAGACTGTTTCAGTCAAATTATACAAAGGATATTATTATGAGCAGTTAGATAATTTGTATAAGGCCTGTTAGATTATGACCACAAAAATACTCTTATGAATGCTTATTTCCTTACATCTCTTGTTAGATTTCATTGAAATCTCATAAAAGTTTTGGGACACCAATGTCTAAGCAAAGTTTATAAAATTTAATACTTATAAGTTCTACGGGACTATAAAGTTATGAACAAGTTGTGAACAGATCCCTATCATGAGTTTGTCTGAACAGAACAAGGACTTGTCATTGATATGGAAATTACATTTAACAAATACCACCATCTATTTTAGGCATGTGTTTTAACACCATAAGGGTAGATGTTTTTCCTTTGATTAACATTTTGCAAACAAAATGGTCAGTAAAAAAAATTGCTTATTAGTCTGATGTTGAATTATTTTACAGGTAAATTGTATGCAGATATCATGTTTATAGGGTCAGTTAGAACTTGAAAGCCGATGCC
>MJUU01002505.1:99314-111232 GCA_002080025.1 Modiolus philippinarum | reverse complement strand
ATTATATTGCATATAGGGCACATTATTTGTCCGGATAACTCCTCCTACAGTTTATAAGATAGGAAGTTTACAGGGTACTCAATTTGCCCGGATAAATCCTGCTACAGGTTTTAAGATATTTTACAGGATGATTGTTCATCTGTAAGAGATGTGCAAACTACTTGGATTTCAATTTTTTGATAATTTTGAGATAATGCAGGATTATCCTATATGTGGGGGGATGGGGTATGTGAGCTTGCTCACTAAGGTTCTTTTATTTAAAATTGCACTTGATGTAAAAACACATGCAAAGATCTTCATGGAAACGATTTTGCCAATTTAAACAAAGATCTTAATTGGTCCCTTTGAAAATAACTAGTCTGGCAAGTCTGCACCTCATTTAAGATCACCACCATTGACTTACTTAGTGTAACAGTAAGCCTTTAGGGCTTTAAGGGAAAACATTCAAAGACTCTCAAAGAAATCACAAGGCTAATTGGAACCAATTTTTCTTACAGGTAGTAACTAGAGAACTAAATAGTGATATCCAAGTTTTGAATTTATTAAATATATTACAGGAAGTATGCAAGTATTATGATTTTCTGGACATTTCACAACTGTACAGCAATGATATTCATGCTATGGCAGAAAGATATGGCATTGAAGCAGCAGGGAGAGTCATTATTAAGGTAAAAATATACATATAATAATACGTGATTTGACAATTACCAACTTTTTTCCTGTTCAACATTTTCACTCTATGACAAGTAAGTAAATCGATATGAAGGTCATGTGACACCAGACAAGTCATCAGATTTATCAAAGAGACCCTTATAAATCGTCACCATGGCGTAGGAAATCTATTGAGATACGAAACAAACAAATAGGCACATTAATGGTCATATTATTTTGATAAAGTTCATCAAAAATGAAGTTTTGAAACAGTACATATGAGAAAATAATTTTTACATTTTGGTTAGTTAACTTTCAAAATGCAGAGTTTGTCCGATCTAGAGAGTTGCTTTCCATTGCAAAGAACGTAAAATAGAAGGTTGTATTGGAGAACTGTTTAATCACCAAATGTACTATTGATTAGAAATGGTTCAAGGTATGAAGGAAACAGCAATTTAAGAATGCACACAAGAGGTCACCGCAAAGCCTTCAATAATTATACCCCACGCAACGAAGTTGCGGAGGGTATAATGTTTTTGACTGATCCGTCCGTCCGTCCGTCAGTCCATCCGTCCGTCAGTCCTGTTCTTGTCACTGCAACTCCTCTGTAACTGCTTGACGGATTGCTTTCATATTTGGTAGGATTGTTGGTCATAATTTGTAGATGTGCATACTATACGGCCATATTGATCAGATAATTTTTGTGGGAGTTATGGGACTTAGACTATTTTCAATAAAAAATACCAAAGTATCATCTTGTCACTGCAACTCCTCTGAAACCGCTCAATGGATTGCTTTCATATTTGGTAGGATTGTTGGTCATGATGTATAGATGTGCATACTATACTGCCTTATTGATCAGATTATTTTTATGGGAGTTTATTGGACTTAGGACTATTTTCAATTAAAATACCAAAGTATCATCTTGTCACTGCAACTCCTCTGAAAAGTGCTTAATGGATTGCTTTCATATTTGGTAGGATTGTTGGTCATGATGTGTTGATGTGCATACTATACTGCCTTATTGATCGGACTATTTTTATGGGAGTTATGGACTTAGACTATTTTCAGCTAAAACAGCAAGTATCATCTTGTCCTGGGTAATTTCCCTTTAAAATCTGACTGTTTTCAAATCTTCTTTGGTTTACTTTTCTCTTTTAAGTTTAAGAGAAATTCCCTGCTATCATTTTATTAAAAACAATTATTTGTTACATAATCAAGAGTAAAAAAAGTGTTTTTATACAAATTTTTACAATTTTTTGCAAAAATACTTCCATAATCTTTACTTATTTCACATTGTAATAATTTGAGTATATAAATGTATATTGTGTCCTACATTGGTCAGTGTTTGCCTACAATTGAAATATCTTTCCCAGCTGTAGTAGAAGTATTTTGTCTTCATAGTCTGAATGGACTCTACTACTAACCTGGTTATGCCATGGTGAGTTTTTGCCATCACTATGTCTTGGGTCTGTCAGTTATATACTTTTCATTCAAACGTCTTCTCTGAAACTGCTGGGCCAATTGGAACCATACTTGGTCACAATAGTCCTTAGGTGGTCCCCTTTAAAAATGTGTTCGGCAAGTCAACACTCCATCCAAGATGGCTGCCAGTTGGATCTTTGTCGAAAAATGGACCCTATATTCCAAGATCTCTGAAACTACTGGGCCAATTGGAAACAAACTTGGTCACGATGGTCCTTTTTAAAAGAAATGTCCGGCAGGTCTGTATCATATCCAAGATGGCCCTCAGCGGGGAACACAGTTTTAACATTGGACCCTATGGGAAAGCATTCAAAGATCTTCTCTGAAACCACTGAGGCGATTGGAACCTAACTTGGTCACAATAGTCCTTGAGTGGTCCCCTTGAAAAATTGTGTCAGGCAAGATGGCCTTCCAGTGGGGAACTTTGTCAAAACTTCGAAAATATTGCAAAAATCTCCTTTGAAAATACTGGGCCAATTGGAACCAAGCTTACTCACAATGGTCCTGTAATTGGTCCCTTTTAAAAAATGTGTTTGGCAAGTCCACATCTTATTCAAGATGGGGATGGTGAATGAAAGGGGAACATGGTTTAAACATTGGATCTTATAGGGAAACATATTCAAAGATGTTCTCCTCTGAAAGCACATGGCCAATTGGAATCATACTTGATCACAGTGGTCCTTTCTTGGTCCCCTGCATAAAATGTGTCCAGCATGTCCACATAGCATCCAAGATGGCAGTCAGCATTGAACAGTTTAACCTTGGACCCCATTGGAAATCATTTAAAGAAAATACTAGGCCAATTGGAACCAAAGTGAGGCACAATGATGCTTAGATGGTCTTCTTCAAGAAGGTGACAGTCAGTCAGTATAATATTGCTTATAGGATATTTTTTTAGTTCACAAATGCAGGATTTTCTAATATGTGGAGGCGTGGGGTATGTGAGCTTGCTCACTAAGGTTCTTTAATTAGGTAAACTTACACTTCATGGCTAGTTCCTTAGAGGCCCCAAAATTCAAAATAGTGAATCCTTTTAGGATGGAAGATTTTGCTAGGTTAGACAGGAGTTTGGACTCCATACATGTAGGTTGAGACTGTAGATATTGATCAGGAATTTTGTAAACGTAAATTCATTCCTGGAGTATATCTCCTGGATTATATAGATTTCTCTTCACAAGGAATAAATTCACAAGTGCACTTTTTTTCCTAGGGATATGATTCCCTATGGTGTATTGTTTACAGCTTAAGTACTTTGTTTTAGAAAAAATTAATGTGCATGAAGTAATATGGTTGCTGCCCGAAATTTGTAAGGGGAGATAATTCGTATTTGAATATTTTCTGGAAAAAGGTGGGAGGCGAACCTTGTCAGCGCATGTTCTCCTAAACGGCTGCTTGNATCTCCTGGATTATATAGATTTCTCTTCACAAGGAATAAATTCACAAGTGCACTTTTTTTCCTAGGGATATGATTCCCTATGGTGTATTGTTTACAGCTTAAGTACTTTGTTTTAGAAAAAATTATACCCCCTGCAAACAAAGTTTGGGGGGTTTATAGGAATCACCCTGTCCGTCCGTCCGTCTGTCCGTCTGTCTGTCCGTCCATGTACCTTGTCAGCGCATGTTCTCCTAAACGGCTGCTTGGATTTTGATGAAATGTTACACAGTTGTAGTACACCATCTGAAGATGTGCATGAAGTGATATGGTTGCTGCCCAAAATTTCTAAGGGGAGATAATTCGTCTTTGAATATTTTCTGGAAAAAGGGGGGAGGCAAACCTTGTCAGCGCATGTTCTCCTAAACGGCTACTTGGATTTTGATGAAATGTTACACAGTTGTAGTACACCATCTGGAAATGTGCATGAAGTAATATGGTTACTGCCTGAAATTTTTGAGGGGAGATAATTTGTCTTTGAATATTTTCTGGAAAAAGGGGGAGGTGAATCTTGTCAGCGCATGTTCTCCTAAACGGCTGCTTGGATTTTAATGAAATATTACACAGTTCTAATACACCATCTGAAGATGTGCATGAAGTAATATGGTTGCTGCCCGAAATTTGTAAGGGGAGATAATTCGTATTTGAATATTTTCTGGAAAAAGGTGGGAGGCGAACCTTGTCAGCGCATGTTCTCCTAAACGGCTGCTTAGATGTTGATGAAATGTTAAACAGTTTTAGTACACCACCTGAAGATGTGCATGAAGTAGTATGGTTGCTGTCTGAAATTTTGAATGGGAGATAATTTGTCTTTTGATATTTTCAGGAAAAAAGGGGGAGGTATATCATTTTGTCCATACTTGTATTGTGTCCACATTTGTACTGTGTCCACAACTGTATTGTGTCCACACACACTTAAATTTACACTTGCCATATTGATTCAGGGTTCAGTTAGCGGGGGGTATACCTGGCTGCCATTCGGTGACAGCTCTAGTTCATAACAGGTGTATGATTATTGTCATTAAACCATGGGCTGGGCCTTTATATTTGAATTTAACCCAGAGTGTTAGCGAGGGGTTAAATTTACGAATATACAGGCCCAGTCCATGGTTAAATGACAATAACTATATACCTGCCATGAATTATTTCAATTCTAATATGACAGGAAATGGGATTTTCCATTCTGAAGTGACCTAAGAGAAGGTGGCTTTCTCGACTCCATTGCTGTCTGTTATAATGACATCACAATACACAATCTGACTTCAAACAGATGCAAGTTCAAAAATCAAAATCAAAACAATACTCATTTGAGTGTTTGAATGACAAGGTTTAGTTCAAAAATGTACTTAACCTTTATTTCCTACATAAAAAAAAAGATAAAATTAAAAACATGGTTGTTTTGCATCCCCTTTATTCTCATTCCGATACCATTTGCGCATGTGCGAAGTATAAGGTTATCGAGGATTATAATGGTTGACGATTTACAAGAGCCATGTTAGAATATTTATTTTTTGTTATGATTAAATTTTACTATATTGTATTTATTTATTTTATTTTTGCTGTCAATACTGTATTTTATAACATCCTTGCTTTATTTTGACAGGAAGTACAGAATGTGTTCGGTGCTTATGGTATTGAAGTGGATTATCGCCATCTTTCTTTACTAGCTGATTACATGACATTTGAAGGATCATATAAACCATTCAATAGAGTTGCCATGGAAACATGTGCCTCTCCATTACAACAAATGAGTTTTGAAACTACAATGAACTTTTTGATAAATGCCAGTATTCATGGAACACATGATTCTCTGAAGTCGCCGTCTGCTCAGATTGTGACAGGAAAAGTTGTGTCTTGTGGTTCAGGGACATTTGAATTGTTAGAACCTTTAAATGTGTAAAAAAGAAAATAAAATGTTTTGATCTTGTTTAGCATGCATATAATTAATAAGAACAGGGAATTAATAATGGAAAGGGAGGGTAATGAGCCAAAAAAATTACCCAATCCCCAATCTGCATTTGTATAATTCATATGAAACTGAGATGTTCATGGTTAAATTTTGATGCTGTTGTTGGAAGATCTACCAGTAATTTTAACATGTGTTTTTGTAACTCCATTTCTTTTAAGAAATCAATATGATATCAACAGGGTATGGAGTCATCAGTGATAATTATTGTTCTGCAGTCCTTCTCTCGTTACAGGTAGAAATACTTGTACACTGTTTACTACAGTAATATATCCATATGAAACTTACCTTTTCCCTTATTCTCATTAAAATTGCTCACTTCCAAAAAAGAGCTTTTCTCAGTTGCTGATTTGTCAATGTGTATCATGTCAATTTCCAGAAATTGTACAACTGAGTGTAGAGGATTTTGTCTTCTTAGTTATTATTTGGTTGATTGATTGATTAGTTAGAGTTTTACATCCAGTGAGCATTATTTCAGCTATATCAAAACCAGAACAAGATATTATACCCCCACTCTATAGAGAGGGGGTATACTGCATTCACCTTGTCAGTCCGTTTGTCGGTTCGTCCAAAAAAAAACTTTCGTCGCGGTTTTCTCAGCTTCTACCAAAGGGATTGATTTCAAAATTGGTATGCAGCCTCTATATGGTTAGTTGTAAGGAACGTCCTATTTTGAGTCCTGTCGGATGTGTACTTCCTGTTTGACGAAATGTGGACTTTGTTATGAAATGTAGTGAAAACATGAATTTTTCGTTGCATTTTTCTCAGCTTCTACTAGAGGGATTGATTTCAAAATTGGTATGCAGCCTCTATATGGTAGTTGTAAGGAACATCCTATTTTGAGTCCTGTCGGATGTGTACTTCCTGTGTGACAAAATGTGGACTTTGTTATGAAATGTAGTGAAAACATGAATTTTTCGTCGCATTTTTCTTAGCTTCTACCAGAGGGATTGATTTCAAAATTGGTATGCAGCCTCTATATGGTTAGTTGTAAGGAACGTCATATTTTTAGTCCTGTCGGATGTGTACTTCCTGTTTGACGAAATGTGGACTTTGTTATGGAATGTAGTGAAAACATGAATTTTTCGTCGCATTTTTCTCAGCTTCTACCAGAGGGATTGATTTCAAAATTGGTATGCAGCCTCTTTATGGTTAGTTGTAAGGAACGTCCTATTTTGAGTCCTTTCGGATGTGTACTTCCTGTTTGAAGAAATGTGTACTTTGTTATGAAATGAAGTGAAAACATGAATTTTTCGTCGCATTTTTCTCAGCTTTTAAAAGAGGGATTGATTTCAAAATTGGTATGCAGCCTCTATATGATTACAGGTAGTTGGTTACTATTCTTGAGGATTATATCATTGTGCCCATACTTGCATTGTGTCCAAAACCTGTATTGTGTCCACACACACTTAAATTTGCACTTGCCATATTGATTCAGCATTCACTGAGTGGGGGTATCACTGGTTGCCATTCGGCGACAGATCTTGTTCAATACAAAAAAATTATAAAAAAAGAAAGTAGTAAAGGTAGAAAGGACAACTAGGGCAACAAGTTTTGATTGTAACTTGAAAATGGGAGAAATAGATAGGCGCAGGAAGTTTAGCCTTCTATATGACCCCAGTGAGTGATCTTGAATGAGAATTATAGAATGGGTCTTTATACTGCATGAGGCATGGCATAGTTTGGCTACAATGGTGGTGAACATTGATGGCTAATCTACACAAAAGCAATAACAGATGGTCAGCATCTTACAAGGACAATTCATGCCATGTTAGGTTTACATTCATTCAGCACCTCTCTAGAAGGTCTTTGTATGCATTTCTAATAGGATCAAATGTTAAAAAGTTCACAGCTATCAGCCATGTTGGATGACAGATCGGCACCAAAGTAACAACACTTGGTAGACTCCTTACAAGTATCTTTTATGTTATGTTTGGTCTCAATTCATTTAGCAGTTCTCAAGAAGATCTTTTTATGCATTTCCTAAAGGGTCCAATTATAAAACTAAGTTCAATGCTGACAGCCATGGAGGATGACAGATCAGCATTACAATAGCAACACAGTTGGTCAGCACTTCATAATAAACATTTATGCCATGTTTCATTTAAATCCATTCTGCAGTTCTCTAGAAGATCTTCCATGTTTAACTAAATTCACCGCTAGCAGCCATGTTGGATGACAGATTGGCACCAAAGTAACAACACACTTGGTCAGCACCTCATAAGTAGCATTATGTACTACCCAAGACCAACCAACAAAAAATGTATCATTGACCCACCACATATGAATACCGAGAAACTTAACATGGCCACTAGACCATGAAAGTGAGGTCAAGGAGAAGGTCACCTGCAGGTACCTAATACCAAACTTCATACTATATATCATTGATCTACCACTAATAGTTATTGAGAAATAGACTTAGTCAGGAAAACTTAATCTGGCCACTGGACAATGAAATTGAGGTCAAGAACAAAAGTCATATGCCAGACTGACATGAACTACCCAAGACCAACATACATGCTTAATATTATCGACCTTCCACTTATAGTTATTGATAAATTGACTTAGAGAAATTTAATAAGGTCACTTGGCCTTTCAATTAAGGTCAAGGTCACATGATTTTATGTCCGTTGGGTAGCACTTGATTAGTACTACTACTTAACCAAATATGGTTTTCAAAATATCCTGGATTTAGCAAAAGTTAGTAAACCTGTCGCAGTCTTCAACATGGGCATACTTTGCAGGCCTATGTATTGCTTTCCGAGACTTTCATCACTGGCTAAATAGAAATCTTTGAATGCTTTGCCATATGGTCCAATGGTTAACCAAGTTCCCCGCTGGGAACTATGTTGGATAACAGATCTGCACATGGGTAACAACACTCAGTCAGCATCTCATTATGTCATATTCATATCAAGTTTGATTTAAATCTATTCAGCGGTTCCTGGAAGAAGATATTTTTATGCATTTTTCCATAGGGTCCAATGCGATTTTGATTTCACTGCTGGCAGCCATGTTGGATGACCGATTGGCACTAATGTAACAACACTGTCAGCATGTCGTAAGAATCATTCATGCCATATGTGGTTTGAATCCTTTCATTGGTTCTCTAGAAGATCTTTGTATGCATTTCCCATAGGGTCCAAACTTAGTTCAATGCTTGTAGCCATGTTGGATGACTAATTAGCACTAAGTTACAACACTTCTTCAGCAGAACATTTTATGCCATGTTTGGTTTAAAGCCTTATATTCAGCAGTTTTCTATATGATCTTTCTATGCAATTTTCCATATGGTGCAATGTTAAGTGGGCCAGAGGAGGTCTCATTCCAGAATCCTAACTTTATTTTACTAAATCCCTTAGTACAAAGGAACTTAAAAACTGATAATATCCCGATTCCCAGTGCATTTATTTCCCAAAATCATTCCTGAGCTTAAAAACTTCCAATCCCTGCACCCCAAAAAAGGCCTGTTACCACCTCCTCAATGTTTGTTACAGCTCATTGCTGGTGGCCACGTTTGATGACGGATCAGTACCAAAGTAACAATACTTGTTCAGCACCCCATAAGCATCATTCATGCTAAGTTTGGTTACATCCATTCAATAGGTCTCAAGAAGCTGTTTAAAGGAAATGTTTACGGTTGACTGGAGAGGGAAGCAAAGTACATGTAATAGCAAAATGTCACCTTGGATATAGCCATGTGAGCTAAAATGGACCTACCGTTTATTGTGCCCACATGTCATGATTTTGTTATGCCAAGTTTTCTTACTTTTGACTGGATGAGTGCACTGTGGTTGTTTAATGATTGTAATTGTTGGGTATGGATGACAGCGACTGTAAGAACACTTTGCCATTCAATGTTATGTTTTTTGATAATCCTGCATCCAGGGATACAAAGTCACGGATGTAGTGTTGCTCGACATCTGCCAATGAATTCTGTTCAAACCGATGCTAGGAGCAATCTTGAACTTACTATTAGGTATGAGCAAAGCTCTTTTTTGATTGCCTCATGGTGACTTAAAGATGAAGAACAACAATAAAAGCGTTGTTCCATTGCCTTGTGTTACCATGTATTTGTAGAGACTTTGTCTTATGTGCATTTACTTCATATCCCTTCATTGCATATTGAATGTTAAACTATGTCAAAATTTTGATAAAGCTAATGAATCTTGAACACAAGACTGTATTTTACATGTAATTTGAATTGGCTTGATCAAAATAAGTAATCTTTGTAAAGGATCTCCTTTACATTCCAGGAGAGTAAGTTTGCATTATTAATTCCAAGCAGATGGTGAAAATGATGATTTTCCCAAAGGGTATGACATAAAACTATGCTCTGTGCTGGTCATATCAGATTGGAATTAAATGAGACATATTTGTAAAGGACCTTCCATTCATCATTCGGTTGAATATGTATCCGTGGTTGCAAAGGAGATGATGAAAATGTGAAAAGGCAACAGATTGACGAATAACGGAATGCCAAACATAGAAAGCTAACCCTTTTCCGCAGCATTGTCACAATTTAAACATGTCAGTTAACAGGAATGGACTATAATCAGTCTTTTTAACAGATTCATTCATGTGTAAAATGTAGGTCAAAGACTGTCATCCAAATTTGCATCACACATATCAATATGGTTGATGTGGGATATGTCAGTAACTGGGAATGGACTTTAACCATTCTACCTAACCAAGTCACTTATGGGTAAAATGTAGGTCACAGACAGCATCCGAAGCATGCACTGTTGTTGTCATCCCAAAATGCATCATACATACCAATATGGTTGATGTGGGACATGTCAGTAACCTGGAATGGACTTAACCATTCTACCTAACCAAGTCGCTCATGCGTAAAATGTAGGTCACAGACAGCATCCAAAGCATGCATTTTTGTTGTCATCCCAAAATGCATCATACACACCAGTATGGTTGATGTGGGACATGTCAGTAACTTGGAATGGACTTTAACCATTCTTCCTTACCAGATGCGAACGCTGACGCCGAAGCTAGGGGTATCACATAAACGCCTCTCACTTAGTGTGGTGAGCTAAAAATTCACATGTCATTTGGCCAAGTTGCAGTACCATCAAACTGAGGTCAAGTTACATGACAGGTGTTGGGCTTGCATTTCCTTAAATATAGCAAGAGACCTTATATGGCAAGTATTTACCTTACAAATGATTCAGAAATTGACTTGAATGCCATACTAAATGCAAAATTTACCAAATCACTGAAATGTTTAAATGAGGTTAAGGTCAATTCACAAGGCGAAGACTGGAGTATACCCAAAAAGATGCATCAAATACCAAATTTAATGGATTGAAATCCTGAGAAATGAACTTAAATGTGAAACTTTGTTGTAATGTTTATGGAGTTAACCATAGACAATGTCAAAGTGATCTGAAATATATGATGCTGGAAAGTTTAAACCATATATATGTGGCTCATAAGCACTAATTGCTCACATGCAAAAATATTAGTCAAGTAAAAGGAATTATATTTTATTTTTTTAATTAAATTAATTTATATTTAATGTCTTGTGTCAGCTTGGACACCACATATTTCCATTTGTATCTGGTAGTTCCTTGTAAGCTATATCCCATATCCACGGACGATCTACAAATATCAAAAGAAAATGTATGAATGAGTAAAAAATGTAAATTGATGGTATAATTCTAACAAATAAACAATCTGAAAAGCTGCTAACCCAAAATAATTAATTCAACAGAAAAAAATGATTGAATAAAATTTGTGTATTTCAGAAACTAAGTACATAGATGTTACTCAAAAATGACAATTCATTATTGGTCACCAAGTTCTAACTGAATACAAAAATATCCCTGGGAAATACCTAACTATTAAGAAAAAAATCACCTGTCTGTACTCAGTTACCCAAGCAAAGTTTGCCGAACTGTAAAGTACAAATTTGTTTTCCAAAAAACAATGGAGATTCTCTATATAAAGTCAAATATATCAATGTAATATTATTAAGAAATCTCTGAGATCACTTGCGCTTGAAATTATCTCCCCAATACTATTGGATATACCCAAAGGAGATTCACTGCTCAATTTAGAAATCAAATAAATGTGATTTTATTGTAGAGAATTAAAAAGAAGTGAATTAAGTGAAAAAAGTAATAGGTTGCTGATCTCGGTTTGGAACAAGATGTGTTTGTGAAACACTACATATGCCCCCAGATTCTACAGTAAAATATATGAAAATACCCAATTTTACCCCTTTTTGACCTCTTTGACCAGGACTTTTGATCTTTTTTTTCTTCGGCATATTTGTGTTCATCTTGACAAGACCTATACACTTGCAAAGTATTAAAGTCTATCTAAAATAGTTCAAAAGTTGTTTATTACTATAAAAACACCCAATTC
>MJUU01002505.1:44128-94936 GCA_002080025.1 Modiolus philippinarum | reverse complement strand
ATCTATTTGGAAACCAAATTTCATTGAAATCGGACAATGTTGAATTTTCCCGCCTTTTTTTGGCGGCCATTTTGAAAATTGCGGTCAAGGAACAATTTTCAACATCAGTTTTGAAGTCGCCACAGCATGGAAAACATTTCATCCATTTACACTTAACCCTCATCTTCTATAGTTTTGGAAATAATAGATGAAAATACGAAAATTTAAAAACTTCGGTGAAAAAAGGGCAATAACTCCTACAAGGGTTTATGGATTTTCTTCAAAATTTCAGGGTGGGTAGATCTTGATATGCTGAACATTTTTGCGATTTACACTTCACTTCTATCTGTTACACTTTGAAATAAAAAATAAAAAATGCACAAATTTTGAAAATTTTACGGAAAAAGGGCAATAACTCCGAGATGCGTTTTCGGATTTTCTTCTAAATTGCAGGGCAGGTAGATCTTGCTATGCTGATCACTTTTACCCCGTCAGATTTTTTATATCTGTAACGGTTTTCAAGTTATTGGCCAAAAACTGCAATTTACCCCTATGTTCTATTTTTAGCAACTGCAGCCATGTTGTTTCACCTACCGCCTAATCGAACACAATTTTGAGAAGCCATACTCTGGTGATGATTCAGGCCAAGTTTGGTAACATTTGGCCCAGTGGTTTCAGAGGAGAAGATTTTTGAAATTGTTGACGGACAGACAGACGGACGACGGACGCATAGTGATGGCAAAAGCTCACATGGCCTTTTAGGACAGGTGAGCTAAAAAGTCACATACCAATTTAGGAAACAACTATATTCTAGATGCTAGGTTAAAGTTTTTAAAAGATTGCACTCAGACGCCGACAATGACGCCAGGGGTATGACAATAGCTCTCCGGACATTCGTCTCAGCGAGCTAAAAAGGACCACCAATACTGACAATGACATCACTATCATACAATATCTTACAACCTCAATCTTTTTTGTAGTCTTATGAAATATCCATATAAAATGGTAATTTATGAAATAAAATCTCACCTTCTCTCTGATATGGTTTCAGTGGCAGGTCATAAGGCAATAAAAATTTATCACATTCATCAATGTCACTTGTAACAGGGAATGTCTTTTTATTTCCCTGTAAAACCAAACAAAATAATAATGGAAATTTCTAAAATATATTGTAATTGATATTAAGTCTTTTTTACAATCACATTTTGTTTTTAAAGACACATGAAATTAGTGGTCAACTTTCATTTGTGGCAACTTCAATATAATACTGAATCTGTTCAAGGTATAATTAAACTTTATTTTTCTATATTAAGCAGCCAACATTAAGCAACATTAATAAATCCCTTTTAAGCAATCATGTGATATTGTTTTTTTTATTAATGTTGTGTGTTAACCTGGTACCTGGGGAAGAAACAATGTTTATTTGACAAAGTTATTGGACACTTTGGCTACTGTTATTTATATTACCTATTATTACCTTATAAAATTATTTTTCCATTATAAAAGAAATGCATTAGTTTTCACTATTTTTGATAAATGCCCTGATTCTTATGGGGAGATTCATTCATGTGAATCCCGGGCAGAAATTCGGTGATCTATTGCCCGGGGAAATTTTACAAAACTATTGCCCGGAATATTCTGGAAAACAAGGCTAGATTACTTTAATCGTGTTTATCTTTACATATTTTAAACTTTAGATTTTCATTTCAATAATTATTAGACTTCAATGTTGGATTTTACATGTTGATGATTTATGTTTATAAATCATTAAAATTCAGAAATTTAGATACATTTTGTGAATACATGTAAGGTAAAACTTTGTCCAGTTTTGAAACGATTTAAAATTTGATTTATACTGAAAACTTCTCTTTGCTTGCATCAGATATGCTTTGGCTAAGATAATTTTATAAGGTAATAAAACAGTTATATATAATGCATATCAGGGCAATAGACCAGAAAATTTTGCCGTCAGTGGCCGAAATCCCCAAGTGTTCTATAGCCCTCGCCTGTTGGATTTCTTGAGGATTTCTGACACCTTGGGCAAAATATTCTAGTCTATTGTCCTCATATGCATTAAATAACTGTATATTGTTAAATAAAGTATTGCATAAGTAGTCTCATGTAAAAGTTGTCGAAAATGTTACTTGTATTCAAATCTACATTGTCAATGATTGAGTATGAGAAGCTGAAGTATGTGCTTAGTATGCTCACTGTATACATCTGAATTGTCAGAAAACATTTTTATTTCGGCCAACTGGAAGCCAAATACTGCCATTTTATATAAGAATTGTTATAGACAATTTTAGACTGTCAAAAGCAAAAGAAAATCTTCTCTGTATATACCAATTAGCCTGATGGCGATGCACCTGTCAGAGCATTTTATTGTTGATCGTTTATTGTTAAAGTACTTTTATTCGTGGATGCCAATTTTTGTGGATTGCAGACAAGTCGTAAGTTCATGGGTTCTTAAATTCGTGGTTTGAGACTTTTCGGAGTACAAATCAACGGGAGTTTTCGTTGGGTAATAAATTTCGTGGTTTAAGTCAACCATGAAATCCAGGAAAATTGGTACCCCACGAACAATAGTACTTTCACAGTATTTGCGAAGGAAATCAATCAACAAAAACCATGAATCCATTCTATTGTTGATTAACATCTATTGTGTAAATTTAAGGAATCAATTCATACAGCAAACCAATAAAATACCTTGATTCTTTTTTTATATGGTGCAGAAAGGTAATAGTATGTGTGCTTTAAGACATTTATAAAACCACTGAGCTAATTTAAAGCAAACTTGGTCAAGTAAGCTTCTTAAATAACATATTTTCAAAAAAGAAATATCATAAACTTACAAAGAATTTAGGTAGAATTAAAACTCCAAGTTCATAAGATCTAATCATCAGTTGTGTCCCTTTCTTTTCCAATGCTCCCCATGCAGCCTTGGACAGATTAGCACTTAAACAAAATGTTTCAACAAATAAGTTATTACATGTCCAAATTTTTGCATAGAGAACATCATTATGGGTTGTTTGGTGTCTATGTAATGTGTTTATTATATGAAAAATTATTCACAATTAAACTCTGTTTCATTTCCTTTAGATAATCAATGTCTTAAGTGACTTTATAACTATTGCACAAATCATCACCAAATTTTGAATGAATACATGTATGCAAAAATACCATTCACTTCATAAACCACTTTCACTTCACTTTATTGATTTACTGCATATTAATTAATCTTTTTCAAATGACTTTTCTTGTTTGACAATATTTTCACTTGCACTGGAGAATAAGGGTTCCTGCAAACATATCTTTTAATTGTAAAATTTTTATTGGTGTTTCAAAATTTATGGCATATTTTTTAGAAGAAAATGCAATATTTCTTTTTTGTAAATTAAGATCTTTTATGGCCATTTGCAGAACTAAAATTAATTATCATTTTTGGTTTCTGTTTTTGTAAACTTGCAATTAATATACACATAATATACTTCCACTGAGTTTTTATTATTACCAACAAAAATCACATATGGCATATTAAAGACCATTTATTTCAAAAAACCTGATTAAATAACAAGATAGTTCTGAAAGGCACTGACTTGACTGCCCTCACCTTTGACACTTTCATCTACTAATCTTATACATGTACTTCTCAAATTGCCACACATTTGTTGTGACACTATGTGCATTTTTAAGGTCAAGTTCAAAATGTCTTACCACTGTATTTTTTGTCAGTTATCATCTCAAAGAAGTCATTATTCACTCAAAAGGTATATTTTATAAATCTTCCCATGCCCTATTATAAAACAATTACATTATTACCTAGTTACAAGAAACCAAGCAATTTCCTGTGATGAAGGTGAAGGTCGACAGTATGTCTTGATATGTGGCATTGCTCTACTTCTTCCTCGTCCTTTTGACTTCCAATGACTGCAAATTAAATAAAATTATTTATGTAATGAATACAGTGTGATACCCTTTTCTTTATTATTACAATATGGAAAAATTAGAAATACATTAGTTTGATTTAACTAGATACAGTCCAACTTCCATGACTCAAACACCCAAGGGACTGATGAAAACAGTTCAAGTTAGGTATCTTAGTCAAACTTTTTAAAACTTGAACCAAGGGATCACAAAAAAGGTTCAAAACTTACATGTGTTGGAGCTATTGCAGTTCGAGCCATCCAAGTTCATCTGTATATCAAAACTCTAAATCTATATACAAATTTGTCTGTCAAATAACCAAATACAGTAAACAGTGAAACAAGCTTATAAATACAACAAGGGCCATGCATAGTCACATATCCACATGGCTCTAGAAATTTGAAACTACACATATTTATAGATTTTCGATGTTAACAGGGGCATAACTCCTACAGAAAATTTTGATCAGGACTCGTCTTTAAACTCCCCCGAGATATTCTTGTACTTTAGCTACCGTATAAATTTTATCCGAATCCATTGAGAAATAAATTTGGTAGAGATTTTGTTGATTTTTAAAGTTAAAAAGGAGCATAAGTACTACAAACATCTTCCAACAGGACTCATCTTAGAACTCACTTAAGGTGCTCTACAACTAAAGCTACTGTATAAACATTACCCTGGTGTGAAATACACTTGCTAGAGGGCTTACAAGGCAGACAGAAGCATGGACTGATGACCGCTGGGCATTACCATATCCCTGCATTGCAGGGATAAAAAGAAAAAGTTGAACTTGATATATACAGTCGAAACTCGTTATGTCGAACTTGATTGTGTCGAAAACTCGGATGTGTCGAAGTAAATTTTTAGTCCCGGCAAATTTCCCAGTTGGTTTATGCATTTTTAACTTTGATGACTCGAACTCTGTTGATTCAAAATCTCGGATAACTTGAGTAAATATATGGTCCCTTCGAAAATTTCAAACCCAATTTTACCTCGATATGTCGAGGTTTAATTATGCATTAGAGAAAAAAACAGTAAAATTCACAATAAATTGTCTACACATTATCGTCACTAATCAATTAATTAGATTTCTAGTGTGTAAATGTCACTTGTCAGATACGTGTGTCCAAGCAGGACTCAACCGTGCTGTTCTTTGATCTTTTGTCTGAACGTACATTATTTAAATGACCCAAGTGTAAATAAATTGGAAATAAAATAATTTGTGATTATAAGGACTGATATAATTACAGCTTCATTTTGAAGAAACAGCTTTTAAACTCAATGCCAAACAGTCTATAGTTTCTTCAACAATTTTTAAGACTGGTTTCATCTCAACAGCTTTCATTTTGAAATTTGAATCGACACTTACCCGTTACGTAATACAAAGTGTTTGATATTTCTGTTTTGAACTTTCTGTTTGTTTTTAAATTTTATAGTGCATTCATGTTTTAATGTTGTTTATTATCAAAATATTTTAAAAAATTTTCTCAACAAAAATGCAACAGTTACACTCTGTACATTGACAGGATATGCATTTAATATAGACCACATCATGATCTTGTCTGTGGTTGATCTATCAAGGAAAAAAAATGTCTTAACCCATACTTCAGATGTCTCGAACCTCGGATAACTCAAACAATTTTCACTGGTCCCTTTGACTTCAGACTTATCGAGGTTCGACTGTATAGATATTTACATATAGATGAAGATCATACACTCACATAAAAAAAAATCTAGTCCATGTCTTGAAATATGGGGAAGAAATATTACTATCAGATACTTGTTGAATTAAAGTTTATTTAAGACAGGATCTAAAAATATGAGGTAACGGGGTATGCAACTGTTTAGGTTTAGGTTTTGACAATTGTTTAAAGTAAAGTCTGTGTTTAATAAATGCTGTAAATATTAAAAAGATTAAAACAAGAGCAAAATTTTAGCCTTATCTTATTCTAAGCCATTAATTTAACTAGAAGTGGGAGTGGTCGCAAACGACAGCTAATCCCCTTGCCAGCTTTCAAAAAATAACAACCCTAGTATAATCTAAAGATGTGTGAATGTCTAAGGTACATCCACTGAACATTATGATCATTGATGTATTACATGTAGTTACAATTATCATCTGAAGCAGCATCACTCTCCAAGACGCAATTCCACTGACCAAAAATGATTGATGTGCCACATGTAGTATCTCAGATATAAATATTAATAGAAACTTTAACCCAAGTCAGTCAAGTGTGAAATGTAGGTCAAAGTGATCCAATTATCATCTGAAGCTGCATCACTCTCTGAGATGCATCTATAATCTGAAGATGATTGACGTGACTAATGTAGTATCTCAGACATGACCTTTAATGCAAACTTTAACAGTAGTCATTCAAGCATACAATGTGATCCAATTATCATCTGAAGCAGCATCACTCTACAAGACCCATCCTCTGACAAAAGATTATTGATGTGCCACATGTAGTTCCTCAGATATGAACCTTAATGCAAACTTTAACCGGAGTCATTGAAGCATAACATGTTTGTCAGAGTGATCCAATTATCATCTGAAGCAGCATCACTCTCCAAGACGCAATTCCACTGACCAAAAATGATTGATGTGCCACATGTAGTTTCTCAGATATAAACCTTAATGCAAACTTTAACCTGAGGTGGGACTAACGGACAGACGAGATAATATATCCCCTCCCCAACTCTGTTGGGCAAGGGGATAAAAAAGTCAAGAAAGGCTACAGTTCAATAATAGTAATGTTCGTAAGTAAGTTTATCTGTAGAAAATCTTAGACTATTCCAATCTTACATACATTTCTAAATATTCTCTGTGTTTCACTTACTGGAAAAAAGTATGTAAATACTGTTGTTTCTTGGCAACATTGATACTATATGGTATTGAGGCACCAGCAGGGTAACCCTCTAAACTGCATCTAACATTATCTTTGGTGGGAAATATCTAAAAGGGAGTAATAATATTTTTAACAAAGAAAATGTCAAATGTTCAGAGTGTAAAAAACATTTATCTTGTTGAAGAATACAATATCTTGAATGCTTTTTATTATTTGCAGTTTTTATGTAACATATATAAAAAGGCCACATTTTAAAGTAAAAATTGTGAGAAAAAAAATCAAGATTTAGAGAAACTAAAAAACAATTATTCACAGCCTGCTTTCAAATAATCTCATTTTTTTTTCTCAAAAAAGATATTACAAACCTATATTTCTGATGCAATTAATTGAGACTTTAAAATAAGGTTAATGCCACACAGCAGAAATTATGAACAAACATAACATTATAAATTAGCATATAAAAACGATGCAAGAAAGATGAAACCTGAGAACTCTGAATAAGTATAATCGGCATTTCACAATAAATACTTATGTATCAAGAAGGACAATGGTAAAACTTAATCCCTCCATGGCCTTACGACATAAAAATTAGCAGATTTAAGAATGCAGGATGATCATTTCTATTAAACAACCAATGAATGGATGTGGAGCAAATGTGTATTAGACAAAGTCACTACAAAAAATTGGTAAGACAAAGCAATAGAACAAAGCTTTTATTGTTGTTCTTTGTCTTTGAAGTTAGTATGAGGACTTCAACAATGAGCTCTGCTCATACCTTCAAGTTAGTATCACTAACCAGTCTTAAGTTTATGGATGACAAAGGGACAATACTGGATCCCTGTACTGTTGCAAGTGACTGTAAAAATTCTGTAGTAAGCCAGGTCTCTTTAGTAGCTCCTAGGGAACCAATACTAGAATACTGACCAATCACAGGCCAAGATTTAACATCCTCTTTTGGTGGGCCATGTGTATTTAAGACTTTGCGCAACTTCATATGTCCAAATCTATGTTTAGTTTCACCCATGTGTCTGCCAGGAGAAGATCCTATGATACATACACTGTAAAAATACAATATGAACAAATTATTTTGTATTTATCAATTGTTGTTAGTTTATTATTTGGACAGAAAATGATTGATTGAATAATTGATTGTAATTAAATGCTAGCCTTAGCAACATGGAACATAAAACATAAAACAGACTCATAGGTAAAGCAAGGAAACTTTGTACAAACTAGAAAAACAGTGAGCAGATCTCACATATATATACCCCCCCATTTGACCTCAGAAGTAAAAAAATCAACAACAAACAAGAGGCTCTCAAGAGCCTGTATCACTCACCTGGACCATGGCTGATCGACATAGATAAAAGGCATTTCCAATAGGGAAAAACAAAACATAAAATTTAACAGAAGTCTTTTTTTTCTAAAAAATTACAGTATTCTTGTTTGGTTTAATTGGCAACCGAAAGCTCCACCATCCATTACAACCCATAACAGAACACCATTCAAATAAATTTTTGGCAGGGGTTCTTCTTATAATCAAGGCAATACATATTGTTTGCATTAAAACATTCAGACCACATTTAAAATAAAAATTAAAAAATTTGGGTAGAGGTTCCCCTTAAAATCAATAGGGCCTATGTAAAAACTATGTTCTAGATGGTGGCCATCTTGGATGAGGTACAGACCTGCCAGATACATTTTTTGAATGGGACCTCCTAAGGACCATTGTGGCTTAGTTTGGTTCTAATTGGACTAGTAGTTTCTAAGAAGATCTTTGAATGTATATTCCACAGGGTCCAATGTTAAAACTATGCTACCGCTGGCGGCCATCTTGGATGAGGTACTGACCTGCCAGATACCCTATTTGGAAGGGACCAACTAAGTACCATTGTGACTAAGTTTGGCTATAATTGGATGGGTAGTTTCTGAGAAGAAGATCTTTGAATGTCTTTTCCAAAGGGTACTATGTTAAAACTATGTTCCCTGCTGATGGCCATCTTGGATTAAGTCGGACCTGCTGGATACAATTTTGGGACCGCCCAAGGACTATTGTGACAAAGTTTGGTTCAAATTGGCCCAGTGATTTCAGTGCAGAAGATCTATCTTTGAATGAAAAGTTTACGACGGACAGACCACAGACACCGGATGCCAAGTGATGGCAAAAGCTCACCATGGCATAGCCAGGTTAGCTAAAAATCAAGTCATACCAAATATTTTAATAGCTGGTGCACAATGGCAATATCAACTGAACATTCTCTGAAAGTTTCATTGAATTTCACCTGGTTTTCTAGGAGGAGTTGTTGCCACAAAGTGTGTACCCCTATGGTAGACGCAATAACAAACGAATGGACAAACGGACAGATTAACTGACACCATGATCACTATATACCGCTTGCTAAAGTGGGGGGTATAATAAAAACAAAAATTTTATAGCTGTTTTGGCATCAATTCCAATTTTGATTATCAATACAGATTTGAGTTTAATAAACTTAAATTAAACTACATAATTACTTATTGTGATAAACTCTTAACTTCAGCAACTTGTAACTACATCATGGAAAATTTAGTAGTATCATCAATTTTGTCCATAAGTTCCTTGTGTTGAGGGAATAAGATCGTCAACCAGTATAATACTGGATAACCATATATTTCGCACTTGCACAAAAAGTATCAGAATATGAGTAAACCGGGTGAAAATAACAATGTTTTTAATTTTGTTCGTCTTAGTTTAAGAAGGAAGTAAGATTAAGAACAGTTTTAACTAAATCATGCCATTCAAGCATGTAAATGTGTATTACTTTGCTTTCAATTTGAATTTTGAACTTGTATTTGTTTGAAAACATCAGATTTCGCATTGTGACATCGTAGACACAGACAGTAATTGAGGTGAGAAATTCGCTTTTTCTTAGGTCGCTTCAAAATGGAAAATTCCATTTTCTGTCATATTATAATCGAAATAATTCATGGCAGGTATATGGTTATTGTCATTTACCATGGGCTTGGCCTTTATATTCGTAAATTTAACCCCTTGCTCAGGGTTACCAGCCCATGGTTAAATTTCATATAACCATATACCTGCCATGAATTATTTCTTAAGTATAAAACTGACTACTAGAAATATTTTTGTAGAGTAGAAAATGACATACCACTCTTTTTTCACCAATTAGAAAATAGAATTCTTCACCAATGTGAAATTATATGAATACACCTACTTAGCACTGGTCATATCATGATCTGCTATGTGTTGTTGCCAGTCTTTCAACTGATAGGCCTTGTATGAAGCAATATACTCCAGTAAATCCTTTTTGAAGTCTGTCGGGGAATTCCCCCTGGAATAATTACTTTTACCCTCCTCCTTCTTTAGCTTCGGGAACAATGGACTTATCCACATTCTAAAAAAACAAACCATATGTAAGGAACAAATTATGTAATAAAGGGCTACACCGAGCGCAGCATGATACGACCGCAGCATGTCGACCACTGAAATTTGAACAAGTGTTAACTAAAATTAATATGGACACAGTAATTTGCTGGACACAACCAGAGGCTCCCAGGAGCTTGTATCGCTCACCTGGTTTTCATTTGCCACAATCAAGCTAACATTGTAAGTTATACAGTTGAACTTCAGTCTCTCCAACTTTGGTAGCTCAAACACAACCAATATCTTGAACTGTATTTAAAGTCTGATCATGATTAACTATATGTCTTTGTTGGGCTTTTTTTGACAAAATACATTCTTACTTACGACTACTTTTGACACCAGTTTTGAAACAACGGCAGTAGAATACGGAAGGAACAAAGGGGTGAAATTTATAAAAAATCGAAGTCCAAAGGCATGGCCAAAACGAGAACATAGAAGACAATGACGCCAGACACAAAACAACGACGCTAGACAGACAAAAAGCACAGAAATAGAAATCACAACATTCAAAACAAAGCACTCACAGTGTGAACTCCAGTAAAACTGAGAGTGACATCAGGTGCTCCGGAAGGGTAAGCATGTCTTGCTCTGTTAACAGTCAAGACATCATTTCGTAAATGGCGGTCAACGACAATTTTTAACACTATAAAGTCGCAACATTAATATCTATTTGGAAACCAAATTTTATTGAAGTCGGACAATGTTGAATTTTCCAGCCTTATTTGGTGGCCATTTTGATAATCGCGGTCAACGAACAATTCTTAACATCAGTTTTGAAGTTGCCACATCAATACCTATTTGGAACCAAATTTCACTCAAATCACACAATGTTGAATTTTCCTGCCTTTTTTGATGGCCATTTTGAAAATCGCTGTCAATGAACAATTTTCAACACCGGTTTTGAAGTCGCAACATCAATATCTATTAGGAAACCAAATTTCATTGAAATCGGACAATGTTGAATTTTCCCGCCTTTTTTGGCAGCCATTTTGCAAATGGCGGTCAACGAACAATTTTCAACATCGGTTTTGAAGTCACAACATCAATATCTATTTGAAAACCAAATTTCATTGAAATCGGACAATGTTGAATTTTCCTGCCTTTTTTGGCGGCCATTTTGAAAATGGCGGTCAACAAACAATTTTCAACACCTGTTTTGAAGTCGCAACATCAATATCTATTTGGAAACCAAATTTCATTGAAATCGGACAATGTTGAATTTTCCCGCCCTTTTTTGGCGGCCATTTTGAAAATGGAGGTCAACAAACTATTTTTAACACCAGTTTTGAATTTGCCACAGCATGGCAAACATTTCATCAATTTACACTTAACCTTCATCTTCTATATTTTTGGAAATAAAAGACGAAAAATACAAAAATTTTAAAAATTCGGTGAAAAAAGGGCAATAACTCCTACAAGGGGTTTTGGATTTTCTTCAAAATTTCAGGGTGGGTAGATCTTGATATGCTGAACATTTTTGCAATAAAAAGTTGACCTCTATCTGTTATAGTTTTTCAAATAAAAAATAAAAAATATTAAAATTTTGAAAATTTTACAGAAAAAGGGCAATAACTTCAAGACGGGTCTTCAGATTTTCTTCAAAATTGCAGGGCGGGTAGATCTTGCCATGTTGATCATTTTTACCCAGTCAGATTTTTGATATCTGTAACAGTTTTTGAGTTTTTGGCAAAAAACTGCAATTTACCCCTATGTTCTATTTTTAGCAACGGCGGCCATGTTGTTTCACTGCGGAACTTATCGAACACAATTTTGAGAAGCCATACCCTAGTGATGATTCAGGCCAAGTTTGGTGTCATTTGGTCAAGCGGTTTCAGAGGAGAAGATTTTTGAAATTGTTGACAGACAGACGATAGACGGACGCAAAGTGATGGCAAAAGCTCACATGGCCTTTTAGGCCAGGTGGGCTAAAAAGGACCTTGACGCATAAATTAACTGGACATAAACTAGAGGAAATTAAAATTAGCCCTTTAAATCCCTTATTAATAGGATATCGTACGAGCCATAAGAAAAATCTGTTTCACATATTTTGAAATATTGCAATTTGGCCCCTTTGACCCTTTATAGCTTGGAAACCGTAAGAGCTATGCAAAATCTATTGCCATAGTAGTGAAAGCTTACAAAATGAGAATAATCCAAAGAAAAAAATATGATGAAAAATGGAAGACTTCACATATTTCTAATATTTGCATTTTTGGCCTCTTTGACCCCTTATACCTTGGAAACATTAAGAGCTACGACAAATCTGTTGACATACTACTGAAAGCTTACAATGAGAGGAATCCAAAGTAAAAAATCCCATCAAAATCTGATGAAAAATAAAAATTTTAAGTTATCCGCATGTTTGCAATTTTGACCCCGTTGAGCCACTCATAGCTTGGAAAGGAAACAAGTTATCAAAAATCTGATGTGCAGCACTAGTTAATTTTTCATAAGGAATCCATTGCAAAAAACTGCATCAAAATCGGACTTAAAATAAAAAAATTAAAATTTTTGAAATTCGCCCCTTTTAGGCCCCATTTATCTCGTAAACGGTACATGCCACATGAAATCCATTGACATACAACAGATTGGAAATTTTTTTAAGGAGTACACTGAAAGAAACCCCATCAAAATCCGATAAATAATAAACATTCTACAGTAAAATATGTGAAAACACCAAATTTTTCCCTTTTTGGCCCCTTTTTTAGAAATGGGAGGGGCCACAAAACCCCAAACCATTCCTGGCCTTCCTTTGGTGCCAAGGAAAAATTGTGTTAAAATTTCAGAAGGTTTGATCGACTGGAACTTGAGTTATTGACCAAAAGCAAAAGTGTCTACAGACGACATCGACGACAACAGCACCATACCATTATACAACCACAAATTTTTTGCAGTCCTGTAAAAATGAATACTTTTTTGCATACATTTGGATTTACTTTTTATTTTGGGTTGTAACCTCACTTATCTTATTGACCATACAGTTTCAGATAATAACTGAGGATTTCTTTTTTTAAATATCATTAAAAACCAACACAAAAGCCATTTTTTTTAAATTCATCTCATTAATTTATCANTAATATGAATACACCTACTTAGCACTGGACATATCATGATCTGCTATGTGTTGTTGCCAGTCTTTCAACTGATAGGCCTTGTATGAAGCAATATACTCCAGTAAATCCTTTTTGAAGTCTGTCGGAGAATTCCCCCTGGAATAATTACTTTTACCCTCCTCCTTCTTTAGCTTCGGGAACAATGGACTTATCCAAATTCTAAAAAAAACAAGCCATATGTAAGGAGCAAATTATGTAATAAAGGGCTACGCCAAGCGCAGCATGATACGACCGCAGCATTTCGACCACTGAAATTTGAACAAAAGTTAACCAAAATTAATATGGACAAAGTAATTTGCTGGACACAATAAGGACCTTGACACATAAATTAACTGGACACAAACTAGAGGAAATCAAAATTAGCCCTTTAAATCCCTAATTAATAGGATATCGTACGAGCCATAAGAAAAATCTGTTTCACATATTTTGAAATATTGCAATTAGGCCCCTTGGACCCTTTATAGCTTGGAAACCGTAAGAGCTACACAAAATCTATTGCCATAGTAGTGAAAGCTTACACAATGAGAATAATCCAAAGAAAAAAATATGATGAAAAATGGAAGATTTCACATCTTTCTAATAATTGCATTTTTGGCCTCTTTGACCCCTTATACCTTGGAAATGTTAAGAGCTACGACAAATCTGTTGACATAACACTGAAAGCTTACAATGAGGGGAATCAAAAGTAAAAAATCCCATCAAAATCTGATGAAAAATACAAATTTTAGGTTATCCGCATGTTTGCAATTTTGACCCCGTTGGGCCCCTCATAGCTTGGAAAGGAAACAAGTTATAAAAAATCTGATGGTGCAGCGCTAGTTAATTTTTCATAAGGAATCCATTGCAAAAAAACTGCATCAAAATCGGACTTAAAATAAAAAAATTAAAATTTTTGAAATTTGCCCCTTTTGGGCCCCATTTATCTCGTAAACGGTACATGCTACATGAAATCCGTTGGCAATTTCAGATTGGAAATTTTTTGAGGAGTACACTGAAAGAGATCCAATCAAAATCTGATAAATAATAAACATTCTACAGTAAAATATGTGAAAACACCAAATTTTGCCCTTTTTGGCCCCTTTTTAGAAATGGGAGGGGCCACAAGACTCCAAAACCATTCCTGGCCTTCCTTTGGTGCCAAGGAACATTGTGTTAAAATTTCAGAAGGTTTGATCAACTGGAACTTTAGTTATTGACCAAAAACAAAAGTGTCTACAGACGACAATGACGCTGACGATGACGACAACAACGACAGCACCATACCGTTATACGACCACAAATTTTTTGCGGTTGTATAAAAATGAATACTTTTTTGCATACATTTGGGTTTACTTTTTATTTTGGTTTGTAACCTCACTTATCTTATTGACCATACAGTTTCAGATAATAACTGAGGATTTCTTTTTTTAAATATCATTAAAAACCAACACAAAAGCCATTTTTTTTTAATTCATCTCATTAATTTATCAACATTCAGGTCCAAAGACTGGCAGGAACTTAAATCTTTGTAACATAAAATTTACATTAGTGGGATATAATAAGAAATATATTTACCCTTGTGTTTTCTGGTACCAATCTCTCTCTATAAGGTTAGATGTATGTATAACAACCCTCATTCCTTCTTCATACAACAGTAGCATCATTTTACTAATGGTAAAACAAAATACATGTATTATAATTTACATTTATGAAGATAGAAGAAGAGCACATTATATCTACACATTGGTGAAAATTAATGTAAATTAACATTGAAAATATATTTCATGAAATCAATCTTAAGTCAATCCTTTGAATATGTCAAAAAAAATACAGTAAATAGTAATAGTGCATTACATGATACCCCACCACATTTCACAAAATTTCAAAGTTGAAAGAGGCATAACTCTGGATTCCTGTGTACTTCTGAACCCAAAATTATACTTGGCCTATGTTTTATGGCAAACAACTTACATACCAAAATGGAAGACAGTATTATTTCATTCACAAGTTATCAGTCGGGAACCCTATAATTTGCAAAATTTCTAAGTTTCAAGGGGCATAACCCCAGAACTCCTTGGACCTCTGAACCAAAAATAAATTATACTTGGCCTATGAACTTACATACCAAAATGGAAGAGGAAGACATATAGATTACACCACAAGATCCCGTTCATTACCATATTTTATCCACTAGAGATAGTTAAATTTAAAATTTTTAATTGCGAGGCTTGCAGAGCATTTTAAAATTTTAAAATTTAACTATCGAGAGTGGATAAAATATGGTAATAATCGGGATAAAGTGGTGTAATCTTTTTCTCTAATGATCAATGATAGACACCGAGAATTGTATTCCGAATAGATTTGGCGGGGAATAGCACGGGGCTTTATTCAACATATGTTGAATAAAGAAAATTTATCTAACGGGTCAAAACCGATTTAAACTTGACATATCATTAGAGAAAGTATGTTATTTCATTCACAAGTTATCAGTCTGGAACCTTATAATTTGCAAAATTTCTAAGTTTCAAGGGGCATAACTCCAGAACCCCTTGGACCTCTGAACCAAAAATCAAACTTGGCCTTTGTTTTGTTATTAACAAGTTACATACCAAGTTTGAAGACAATATATTATTTCATTCACAAGTTATGAGTCGGAAACCAAAAAATTCGCAAAATTTCAAAGTTTCAAGGGGCATAACTCCAGAACCCCTTGGACCTCTGAACCCAAATTCCAAGCTGGCCTGTGTTTTGTTACTAACAAGTTACATACCAAGTTTGAATACAATATATAATTGCATTCACTAGTTATCAGTCAGAAACCCTAAAAGTCGTGAAATTTCTAAGTTTAAAGGGGCATAACTCAAGAACCCGTTGGACCTCTGAACCCGAAGTGAACTTGGCCTGTGTTTTGTGGTTAACAAGTTACATACCAAGTTTGAAGACAAAAAACCCGAATTCGAACTTGGCCTGTGTTTTGTGGTTAACAAGTTACATACCAAGTTTGAAGACAAAATATTATTTCATTCACAAGTTATCAGTTGGAAACCCTAAAATCTGCAAAATTTCTAAGTTTAAAGGGGCATAACTCCAGAACCCCTTGGACCTCTGAACCCCAAATCGAACTTGGCCTGAGTTTTGTGGTAAACAAGTCACATACCAAGTTTGAAGACCTTATGTTATTTCGTTCCCAAGTTATCAGTTGGAAACCTTTGGAGGACGGACGGATGGACGGACACACGGACGGACAGACGGATGGAAGGACACAAGAATGAGGGTATCACATAATACCTCACCACTTCGTGTGGCAGGGTATAAAAACAACTTATCTTAAATTCTGATTACCTCATAATATTCAACAAATGATCATATAATGCAGTTATTCATGAATGCGTGAAATATAGAACAAATACTGTTAACAGACTTAAGCTATTTTCATATTATGGAAAGAAGTGCAAAAATAAAACTGTTTCAAATATTTTGATGTGATTGGGTGGTTTAGTAGTTTCAACAACAACTGAGAATTTAAGACTGTGTGAAATGAAATTGATTTTTGAAACTGCAAAAAAACAAACAAAAAAAAACAAAAACAGCACAAATATTTACAGTTTACAAAATACAATTATGGCCCTCGAAAGAGGTGAATATCCCAAATTGTCAACTGCACTTAGGTTATTTCCCGAGGGCTTTAGCCCGACAGAAATGACCTCAGTGCAGTTGACAATTTGGGATATTCACCGATTTCATGGGCTGTAACTGTTTTATTATACCATACAAACATTGGAAATATTATTCCACAGATGTTGCAACTTTTCGGTGTTATTCACCGGTGAATAATAGGGTTATTCCATGGACATTGTAATTTTCAGGGGTTATTCACCAGTGAATAAGAGGGTTATTCATGGGTGTTGAAATTTTCAGGGATTATTCGTGCCAAAATATCCAAATTATTTCATATCATGTGACTATGTCTCAACCAATAGTATTTATTCTTTATTATGTAAAGTATAATAATATATAATAACATTTCAAACAAAAACTTGAATGTCGTAATCACCAAATGTCATGTTGTGGTGGGAAATGATATAAAACATGTAAAATTGTAATTTTATCGTGAATTCTCGGTGTCACATAATGAGACTTACAGACCCTATTTTTTTATCTTTTTGTAAACACAGCACTACATAATAGTTTCTACAACAAGAACTAAGCTGATTATGAAATTTCTCACACAGAGTTTCCATACCCAAAGTGATTATTTATTAACAAACTTGTTCTCGTCTTGATATAGCTGAAATATTGCTCAGTAGACATTAAACAATATTCAATCAATCAATCAATCAATCTCACAGTGAGTAAAATAAATTTTCAAATGTTTGAAGACGAGGCTTGCCAAATTTTTTAACATTTAAAAATTTATTTAACAAGATGTCAGAAATTTCATAATTATGTTTAAGTTGTAGAAAATGTTTCTCTAATGACATAATGTAAAATGCCAACATACATGTGATATCTCCCGGATCCTGCGGGAGTCTCCCGTTTTCAAGCCCTGAAATTTGTCCTCCCCCATTTGGCTGTAAAACTCCTGTATTTGGTTTGTTAAAAATAATATGAAAAGTAAACTGTTTTGTACCCTATAATGCCTGTCAATCAGTTGCGCTTGGTTGATTTCTCATTGATTTTAAAGGTAATTAGTGACATTTTCTTGTTTTAAATAATCACAGGTGTCATTTATAGCCTCCAGCAACATAGCCATAATAGCCATCCGTTACCATGTTTACATGTGGTCAAAGTGGCATGTGAAAGCCCAGTTAAGGAATTAAGGACATTTAATACACATATATTAGATAATGAACTGTTTGTTTAAATGATTACAAGCCCTTATATAAACCTGCTCAAAAATTCCAACGGTTCAATACGCAATTGATGTCCTGGGTTATGTCTTCCACTCATACTATATCAAAAGTTAAAACATAGAAGCAGCCACAGCCTCCTAAGCTCACCTTGTTGCACAGCATTGTCACATGTTAAACATGTCAGTAAACAGGAATGGACTATAATCATTCTTTGTAACAGATTCATTCATGCGTAAAATGTAGGTCAAAGACTGTCATCCCAAAATGCATGACACATACCAATATGGTTGATGTGGGACATGTCAGTAAGCAGAAATAGACCTTAACCATTCTAATTAACAAAGTCGCTGATGCGTAAAATGTAGGTCACAATCAACATCCGAAGCATGTATTGTTGTTGTCATCCAAAAATGCATCATGCATACCAAGATGGTTGATATGGGATATGTCAGTAACCGAAAATGGACTTTAACCAATATACCATACCAAGTCGCTCATGCGTAAAAAGTAGGTCACAGACAGCATCCGAAGCATGCATTGTTGTTGTCATCCCAAAATGCATCATACATACCAATATGGTTGATGTGGGACATCTCAGTAACCAGGAATGGACTTTAACCATTCTACCTAACCAAGTCGCTCATGCATAAAATGTAAGTTACAGACAGCATCGGAAGCATGCATTGTTGTTGTCATCCCAAAATGCATCATGCAAACCAATATGGTTGATGTGGGCCATGTCAGTAACCAGGAATGGACTTTAACCATTCTACCTAACCAAGTCGCTCATGCATAAAATATAGGTCACAGACAGCATCCGAAGCATGCATTGTTATTGTCATCCAAAAATGCATCATACGTACCAATAAAGTTGATGTGGGACATGTCAGTAACTGGGAATGGACTTTGACCATTCTACCTAACCAAGTCGCACATGCGTAAAATGTAGGTCACAGACAGCATCCGAACAATGCATTGTTTTTGTCATCCCAAAATGCATCATACATATCAATATGGTTGAAGTGGGACATGTCAGTAACCAGGAATGGACTTAAACCATTCTACCTAAAAAAGTCGCACATACGTAAAATGTAGGTCAGAGACAGCATCCGAAGCATGCATCGTTGTTGTCATCCCAAAATGCATCATACATACCAATATGGTTGATGTGGGCCATGTCAGTAAGCAGGGATGGACTTTAACCATTCTACATAACCAAGTTGCTCATGCGTAAAATGTATGTCAGAGACAGTATCCGAAGCATGCATTCCAGTTGTCATCCAAAAATGGCATACCAATATGATTGATGTGGGGCATGTCAGTAAGTGGGAATGGACTTTAACCATTCTTCCTAAATGGACGCTGATGCTAGGGGTATCACATAAGCCCCCCCTCACTTCGTGACGTGAGCTAAAAACAGTTAAAATAAAAATTTAATAAATTGTGGATTGACAAAATTCAGTCACCGACTGGAACAAATAAAATTTGTGGTAATAAGTTTAGAAGTTATAGAAAATTCAAAAATATATATACTATCGAAAAATACCTGTCAATCGGTACAAAAAACAAAGATGCCTAATGGCTAAATTAAGAATAAGTTCCCATGATCTCAGAATTGAGCATGGTAGATATCAAAATCTTGATTATAATGACAGAATATGTCAATTATGTAACACTGATATTGAGGATGAAGCTCATTTTCTTTTATCCTGTAAAAGACTCGATAATATAAGAGGCGAATTTCTTGATGAAATAAATAATATGAATGCAAATTTTAAATCTTAAAATTGTGAAAACAAGTTTCTTGGCTTATGAGTAATGAAGATGCTACTGTTTTAGATATTTTATTAAAGCTGGTGGAGACCTTATTCTCAGAGAGAAAGAACATTATCGATTCTTTGAATATTTGATCGTGAATATATATATTTATATACACTACACAAAATACATCATTAAATGATGAGAGTTGTCACCCCTTTGTGAGATAATCTGCCCTGCATCTGTAAACATATTTCTTAAATATGTATATATAATTATGTCACCCCAGAAATTGTCGGGGTGACATGTTGTTATTTTATTTCTCTTTTTCTTTTCTTTCTTTTTTTTCTTTTAATACCAATTATATACATTGTAATCAATCATTTGTATTGTTTGTAATTCTTCTGCTCCTTTTGGGCGCCGTGATTGGCTAATAAAATATTTGTATCTTGTATCTTGTATGTCCCCTTAGAGTGTGTATAATATAGTCTAAAAGAAACTTTCAGGCGTTACCTTTAATTAAAATCATCTATTAATTCCTAAAAATGGATATTTAAATCACTTTTTAGAATTCTTATTGGATTTTACTTCATATTGTGTAAATATTTGCAAATTTAAAAATATTAGTATACTCAATGAAAAAATATTAGAAATACATGAAATATTCCCTTGATACTAGATTCATTCCTTTTTGACTTATTCACTCTCAATAGAGTGTATTTAGGAAATATCCCATACCAAAACTGATTTATATTCTTCCAAATCTATACGAAATAAAGAGAAAGGGCTGAACCTATGTATATCCTCTCCATTGAGAACTGGTATTGCATATAATAACTAGTTGACTAATTAGCCCAGTGAATCATAAAAATATGGTTCATGTTTGTTCTGTTACATATTATGTACTCATTTTAACATATTTAAAACCATCAAAGAGTAAAAATCATACGCTAAAACAACCTGAAAAAAAAAATCTCCCACATTGACCCCTAAATCTCCTGGTTTTTGAAGGGAGATCTCCTGCATTGGCATCCTGACCTTATCACATGTATGTGCCAAGGACTATGTTCCAAATAAATTTTGCAGGAAATTTCATGTTAGTTGTTATCTTTCTAGAGAGGAGAAATATTTTTATCACATCAGCCATTAAATTGGTTAAATTTGCTAGAAATTAGAGAAATATAGTTTCTACAACGAGAACTAAGTTGATTATGAAATTTCTCACATCGAGTTAAATAAATTTTGCAAATGTTTGAAAACAAGGCTTGCCGAGTTTTTAAACATTTGAAAATTTATTTAACAAGATGTGAGAAATTTCATAATTAACGTGTTTAAGTTGTAGAAAATGTTTCTCTAATGACATAATGTGAAACACCGAGGATTATGTTCCGAACAGATTTGGCGGGAAATTCCACGCAAGTTGTTCTCTCACTAGTGACGAGAAATATTTTTATCACATCGGTCAGGCGTTGGTTAAATTTGCTAGAAATTAGAGAAAATACCTTTCCTGTCTAATCTTGATGTTGTTATCATGAGGGTAACCATAATGAGAAATTATCTGACATTTCATAATAAGTGACAAGTCAATCAATTCCTGGTACAGTAGACTCCGCCCAATCGGATACAAGAATTGTCAGAAAAAAATATTCTATTTGCCGGAGTATTCGATTGTCCGGTAAACCCAGTTTCGGCAATGGGGAATCATTCTGTTGGCAAGAAGAGGTTGAAATGTTGAAGGGCTTGTCACCATGTAGAAACTTTGTATCCCAGAACATCATTTTTAGACATTTTTGTAGTTAAAATCTATTGTTTTCATTGAATTTGACAGATTACGTCACCATCGTAATCGGGTCAAACTGTGTATTGCCAGCTGACTGTTGGATATTAAACAATGTATTCAAAAATAAATAAAACTATTTATGTATCTGAATAAACTTATTTTCCTCTGTTTTGTGTTTTTTATTTCCTCTCAACAGTGTGTAATCATCCCTTTATTGGATCGTGTAGTTACAATTTTCATTATGTGCTAAAAATAACTTAGGGTAAAGCCAGTTTGTAAACAAAATGGCGGCTGGTAGGTCAGCGATCGATCTTTGTAGAATCTTCCTGATTACACAATTTGGAGACTTTTTATAGAAATACACCATGATCTATGGACCTAGGACTAACTTCTTGTAATAAATTATGTTTTATAACCGCTATGCATTGTCTCACAGGAACTTCAAACAAATATGCAAATTATGCAAATGACTTCTAGTCGACATTTATCTCCCTTGCTCTGTTTTACACGAGAAATACACAAAACCATTGACAAATCAAATGATTTTCGTCCAAAAAAATTAAATAAATACAAAAGCAATAGAAAGGAATTCAAATCATATTTTATTCTTTTATTAAATACATTATGTTATTGATTATCGTTGTACAGACATACAGCAATATGCAAATTACCCCTGATTTCACGATCTCGCTGCCTAGACAGAAATACACAAAACCAAACAAAATTCTCACTATTAAAACTTATGAATACACAAAAACAAAAGAACTGAACACTATTTATGTTTTATTTTTTATTAATTAGGTAATATTTATTGATTTCCTGGCAGATTTATGGCTTCATCAACTGTTGACACTTCCGCGAGAATGTTTACCTGTAGTTACCTGTAATTAGAATATTCGATTTCAATGACTCTGATCAGCACAAGCCGCATATTTTTTATTCAAATAGGCGATATATTCTCTTATCCGATATCCAATTAGGCGGAGAAATTAACACTATAAGTATGGGAAATGGTTTGGTGTTTTGAAATCATATTCGATTTGCCGATATATTCCTTTATCCGATATTCGATTTCATGGAGTCTACTGTACTCACTTAAGCATTATTCACTGCTCGATATCAAATAATTTTTATGTCCATGTTCATTAAACAATAATACCTTTCCCATGTTTTTTTTATGCTTTTTTATATATTTTTCCTATCCTTTCAGCCAGGATATTTAGTACTCCCTTTTTATCATATGTTCCTTCTGGAAGATCTAAATTTAGAACATGTTTGGAATAAAAGTAATACTTGCGTGTGATGTGTTCCATACATCATTTCTAGTCGAGCCTGAAAATCATAAGTACCGAGATTATTGTGATTGCATTCCACTATTAACAAGTCACTGGTATAATTAGTAACTAGTGTTTAGGCAAACTAAACACAATTTCATTAATCAATATACATCATTTACGATAAACAAGATGTGTTTTGTGAAACACCTGTGCTCCTTAATAGCAGTTAAGAAGAAACCTTTAGCATAAAAAGTAGCTTATTTGCATTAGAGAAATTAATACTAAATTACTATAAATTCTGATATAAAAAAAAACATGCCAAATTTCTGGAATCAACTGAAAAGTTAAATGACAATAAATACACATGTCAAATACAAAACCCCCATCACTTACAAGCACTATTCAAAAGATCTCCCGAATGTTTAAGCTTTAAATAAAGATACTCTACTATATAAAAGATTTTTTTTTCATTACAAATTCTGTAGATATCCAGAGACATTTTCACATAAATAAGTTCCTATGCATAAAATAAATTTTTCCACTCATGTTTACATCAAGAAAAATTGCCATGGCATAATAATGGTGAAATACATTGCACCAGAAAATATGACTTTTATATGTTATATAAATCAAATTGGTATGAACAAAGACTTATAATTTCACGTTTGTGGTGAAATTTGATCATATAGTAACATACTAAGGTCAGGTCAAGAGGTCAAATATTCTGGTATCAACTGAAAGGTCTTGCCACAAGGAATACCCATTGGAAAAATCAGAGAGCTCTTTTACTTACCACTGAAAAGATATAGCTGATGTTAATGTTTATAAATGTGTTAAAAAAAGTCATGCCATGTTAAGGTCAAGTTAATGAGGTCCAATATCCTGATACTGTTTAAAAGGTCTTACAACAAAAAATAGTATTCAATACACATGCAAAATATGAAAGCATTATCCCTTACCATTCAAAACATATATCCAATGTTAAAGTTTTTAACAGACAAATAGACAAACCAACAAATGTGGACCCAAATTGATGTCTCGCCTGTCCCTAATTGGTCGCAAAATTGTTGTGAAAACTCAAACTGCCTAAATCAGAAAACTTAACATGTTTGCTAGTCTTTGAAATTAGATTAACTGACAAAAGCAATATAGCATACTGTCCTGTATAACCCAAAACCAAAATGCCAAATATCAGTGACCTACCACTGATAAATACTTAAAAACCAAACATGTTCACTAGACCATGAAAATGAGATCAAGGGCTGAAGCAAAATAGCAGGCTGTCACCTTTCTTCTAAGACAAACCCACATACGAAATATTATTGACCTTACATTAAAGATACTAGGAAACTTAACATGATCATTGGACTGTGAAATTGAGGTCACAAACAAAAGCCATATAGCAGACTGTCATGTACTTAAAAGCCATATGACAGACTGTCATGTACTACCTAAGACCAACCTACATACCATATATCATTGACCTTCTTATAGTTACTGAGAATCTAAACTAAGCACAAAAACTTAACATGTCCACTGGACCGTGAAATTGAGGTCACAGACACATGTTCTACCCATGACCAACCTATATACCAAGTATCATTGACCTACCACTTCTAGTTACTGAGAAAGTGACCTGATCACAAAAACTTGAAAGTTTAGGACGCCACATCCGCCACCGCCGCTGCCATCATATTTTGTACCCATATGTCTTGCTTTCCGCGCCTTTCACAGTCTTCGCAAAATACTTTTAAAATTTGGTGGACGTTCTGTCCAGCAGTCTTTTATGGCATATCGGACCAACCAAACAGTCATCAGACCACAAATTTCCACACATTTCGTATTATTGGAGATTTCCGGAAAATCATCATGTTTTTTCCAATATTGGTTTATTAATATTTATCACTTCCTGCTCGGATTGTTTTCATCTGAGCGGAAGTCAATTTTGCCACAATTTCATCAATTTGACAAAAGATTCTTGACAGGAAATGTTAGCGATAACAAAATAAAGTCTCAAATCTACCAAATGATTGTCATTTTTGCAGCCTGAAACATCGTTTCCAGTGGTTTAGCCCAAGAACAATGTTGAACATTCAGATGGACACTTTGAATTTTTTTACTGGTCCTCCTGCAAAAATGTTGGTTTTATCCGTCAGACCGACGCATTTCGTGAAGACTGCTTTCATTGCGGGCAAGACAAAAACGATATGCCCTCAGTATGTACCTTACATTCTTCGGGGCATAAAAGATGACATGTATTTCTTTTTACATACAAAACAAATTTTACTTGAAATGCCTCTGATATAAATAAATCCTGGATAATTTGTACAAATGAAGTTAACAATACAACAATGTATCTCTGAAATCGATTACCTTTGGCTTTTTGGTTAAAAACCATACAAATTTTGGTTTACTTCAGTTTGAAGCAATATGAAAAAAAAAGATTCCTTATTTCTTAACATCAAACTATTATTCTTACCATCTGTATATAGACTAGTTTAATAACCATTGTTATCTCCCTTGCCGATTGCACCCCAATAAAATTTTATTACTTAAAAAATTTATCTCATCTAAATGTAAACACAAAATCAATTGTTGCATGATTGTCCCCTTTAAATATCAAAAAATTATACACTTTTCTCTGTGAGGGCGCTAAATACCTAACCATTAATAAAATGAGCTTCTAGCAAGGACATAAGGTTAAGTTCATTGAAAAGGCGTTAAACTTGTGGAAATGACGAGTCATGCAACTGAGGATCACAAATATTGAAACAAGATATACTGGTACATGTATTCCTTGCTTCCTACTAATTCCTTATTACATGCAAGTGTACCAGACACTTTGCAACTGTACTTAAATATTGGTAAACATTAAATAGACTGATGCAATATCAAGGAAACTTTACCAATTTATAACTTACAAAAGAATCAATTCCATGGTACGTATCTGAACAATCGTTTTACAAAATTAAAACGTCAGTTATAAATATTAACATTCATATCTTCTAAAGATATGTAGAAACAGTTTTAAGTCACTCATTTCAGTTATTCAATTCAAAATATTTCTACATTTCTATTTAGAAAAGATTTTCATTACATCCATTTTTAACACAAGGGAGTTAATAATGACAGTCCCATTAATATTTTGAGCATATTTTACAACAATCAGAAATACTCAACACTTATGGTAGAAAATTCAATACTGCACGCATGCAAACCTGACCCTGAAAATACTACAGAATGAGTCTATAAGATATGAATGTGCAACTAACAAATTTATCCCAATAAATAACGCGATCAGGCATAAAATGTGCAGTTACAAAGAAATGGGCCTAAATGCAGAAATTTAAAGCAATAATTCAAACATTAAATATAGGTCAAATGTACAAAATTGTCCTTGGAAGAGTTAAGTCATTCTCATCAAGATAATTCAAATTTCTAGCAAAAAATTAATATGTCACCAATCTGGTTTTTCCAGGAGATGCTTCCGAAAATAGCAAGATTTTGAGCTTTTTAATATAGTCTATATAGGGAGAAAATACTATTTAATAATTTTCTATATGAATAAAACCATAGATTTTGGTGAAAATGTAATATGAAATTAAAAATTGTGATCACTGATCATATTTTTGAAAAACTCGTGAAAATTTGATTTTTCCCTTATAATTCCTTTAGAATTATCTCCCCTTGATAAAATAAGAGTTTTTCAAAAAGTGAAATATATTGCACACTCACAGCAACAATGTTGCTTATTTGATTTTAATTATTATCAATGAACTATTCAAAATAATTTTTACAACATTTTAATGGCAAATTCCAATTTTCATCCCATGGGCAAGATGGATGTGCAGTTTTACACACCCGAACCACCATAAAAAACAAAATTTAACAAAATTCACTTGAGCATGAAATATAGGCCAAACATTGTTGTGGTATATGATATTAATTGTTGAGAAATATAGATTAAGTACAGTACGTTTCATATAAAAATCAAAATATTTTACAATAGGGCTGGCAAATGTTATATTTTTTCAGTAGCTTTTGCCTTATCTTATATAATGTCTTTTCATAAGCAAATTCATAGACAGAAAGAATTTTTGAAAATGTTATTGTTATGGTTTTAATAGCATTTTAATATTTTTGAGCTATCTCCCAATTGTAGTATATTCGATATAAAAAAATATTTCAAAACAGGAAACAGGTTTGAGGCTCTTATTAAAGTAAGAAAAATATTGAAGGTTTATGTTATCAAATATAGACATTTTCTCTTTTAATACAGCTTGGATAAAAAGATTTGTTTTTTTTTAAATTTATTTAAGAATTGAATGCAATATTTTGTAGTTTTATTGGAGTGTAAAAGGGTGGACCATAGCACATTTTGAATGAAGTGCGCTAAATGGCATGCAAGTCTTCACACTTGATAACGTAATGAAATTCGTGGATGATGCACCATTTCCTAGTCTGGATCACTCCGCTGTCTTTGTTTACTTTTGTCGTTGTCAAGGAGTCACGTGCTGCTGTAGTTTTACTGACTGATAAAACACAGTTACGGAAATGATCGGAAGTACTCGTAACCAATCAAATACGGGGATTTTCATACGAAGCAGAATGAATGTAATTATTTCTATCTATAAATTTTATTACAGTAAAGCCTGTCTAATCAACAACTGAACATTCCCACATCCTGTTTAATCCAAAATAATTTTTCGGTCCCACAGTCAGCTTTTAGATTCATTTTAAACCGTCATGTTCCAACATCTTGTGTATTCTGACACATTTTATGGTCCCATAACCAGCTGGAATTGACAGGGACCCCTGTTTAATTCATTTTTTGGGGCTTATCAACATTCTGATCTCATATTGCATATTGCCTCATTCATTTGCAAGTCTTTTGATTTGAGGAGGATGGATTCTATGATGTTAAATAATGTTTAAAAACTTGTATAGCTATGATTTATGCCACTAATTCAATTCAAACAAAGAGAAATACACTTTTGAAGTACTCAAACAAAATTTCCAATGAATGCACATATGAGGCAGGTAACAACTGTTATTTAACTGGATTATAATAATGCCACATCTCCTGAGTTTGTTTGCCAAGTTATATTACAATCATCTGAGTGCCCCCTGATCATTTATATGTTGCACTGACTACTAGTCTTTTTATCAAGAAAGGAATGGCAGTATTTGTAAGAGTACTCTGCCTGATATTTTTATGTTTTTTGATGATCTCGCATCCATGGTTATAAATGGCATGGATGTTGTGTTGTTTGTCGTCTGGGAAGTGAATTCCACTCAAATTGTTGCTAACAGCCATTTTGATCTTGCAACATGAATGCTTGCTAATTGTTGAAGACCTCATGATGACTGAAAGATGAAAATTAACAACTAGAGGCTCACATGAGCCTGTATCGCTCACCTGGTGACTGGTTTTATTCACTGTCACAAAAAAAAACACCCATTCATACTATAAATCAGTTCACCAGATGTTACATTTTCAATCTTGGATGAGGTACAGACATAAAAATTACAAACTTTGAAAGGGACCATCCAAAGATAATTGTAACCAAGTTCCAATTGGCTCAGTAGGTTCAGAGGAGAAACATTTGAATGCATTTCCCATGGGGTCCCTATGTTAACTATATTCCACGCTGGCGGCCATCTTGGATGAGGTATGAACGTTAAAATCACAAACTTTGAAGGGGACAAGCCAAGGACTATTGTGACCAAGTTTGGTTGAATTTGGCTTGGTAGTTTCAGAGAAGAAAATCTTTGGATGCATTTCCCATAGGGTCCCTATGTTAAACTATGTTCTCTGCTGGCAGCCACCTTGAATGAGGTATGAACATAAAAATCACAAACTTTCAAGGGGACCACCTAAAGACTATTGTGATAAAGTTTGGTTTCAATTGGCTAAGTAGTTTCAGAGAAGAAGATCTTTGAATACATTTCCCATAAGGGTCCTATGTTAAACTATGTCCTGTGCTGACGACCATCTTGGATGAGGTAGGAACATAAAAATCACAAACTTCAAAGGGGACCAGCCATGGACAATTTTATCCAAGTTTGGTTCCTATTGGCTTATAGTGGTTTCAGGAGAAAAGACCTTTGAATGTATTTCCCATAGGGTCCCTATGTTATACTATGTTCCCCGCTGGTTGCCATCTTGGATGAGGTACAACCACAAAAATCACAAACTTTAAAGGGGACCACCTGAGGACTACTGTGACAAAATTTGGTCCACATTGGCTCAGTGGTTTCAGAGGAGAAGATCTTTGAATGCATTTCCCATAGGCTCCAATGTAAAACTATGTTCCCAAGTGGCGGCCATCTTCGATGAGATGCTAATCTGCTGGACATACAGTACAAACAGAGGCATTCAGTTAAAAATCACTCTGGTCCGACAATTTTCACCCTTGTCATCCCGGAATTCACAGGTTTTGTCGGTGTTTGTCCGGCAAAATTGTCGGAAAAATTTCACCCAAAAAAACGTCGGCAATTTTCTTTGATGTTGGGTCAACTGATAAATGCCGGTGAAAGTAGGACTTCCACCAGAATTGTCGGAGTTTTAGTGTCCTAGTTGTCTCTTCAAAAGTTTAAGGCTAACAGTATCAAGAAGAAAAAATAAACTCAATGACAACCGGGTTTCATGTGACTTCCCTTTCAAAATCGTATTTCCAAACGTATTAATCAATGCCACGAATAAAAAAAGACAATTGGATGGCTTCGACGAAACATATACTTATCTAAAAATATCTCCTTAATTTCCATTTGACCGAGAAAAGTGGGTTAAAACACGTCTAATTTCAAAACGAAAGCCTCCGTAGATTCTCATACTGACATGCTAGAATGTTCGGGTTGCACGAAATTGAAGCATGGAATTTCTATTTTTATGACCAATCAAAATACAGTTTAGCGGATTCCCTTAAAAATAGGCTCGCACGCATTGTTTGTGACAAAAATAGGAGCCAAAGGATATGTGACCCCGATATGCGACATCGTGTTAAAAAATAAAAAATGCTTTTATGGAATGTTAAGTACATTCTTGGAACTGAATATTCACTGAAATATTCCCTGCAAGAATATGTGAATATTGATTTTCTCTGAAGCCATTTTTCGTGTGATTTTTTTTTTTAATTCAAAGTTATTAATAGCGTGCTATTTATAGGTCGTCACTCACTAAGATTAACCTTGACCTAACCAAACCAAATTACGCAATTTTAAGGCTGATATTCGTGCAAATTATTTAATAAGTAACAAATTATTTTATATAATATGATCTTTAAACAACTTTGAGTTCTGACAGTCACTAATTCACGATGTCAACACAATTATAAGTTTTTTTTCTGCCATACGCATAGATCTAATATTTTTTTTTTAAATATCCTCTCGATCTTCCGAATATTTGAAATATGAAAAGCAAGCTTTCCCAAAATAATTAACTGCACTTAGAGATAATTACTTTGTTTACACAAGTAGATAAATGTTGACGAGTACAATTAACAACAGCAGGTGAGTTAATCCTCTGTTTATCAGTTTCTCGGACATCTGTGAATGTCGGTGAATGTCGGGTTTGTTCGGACATTCACCCTGTTTCTCATACAATTCACCGACATCGGATTTGAGTGATTTCCAAGTGAATGCCTCTGTTTGTACTGTATGTAGAAATTGTAGTTCTGGAAAAGCACTTTTGTAATTCACATTTAATCTCCATCTCAAACAGTTTTTGAAATAAAAGTAAAAATGTTAAAAAATTGTGAAAATTCAAAGAAAAAGGGGCCATAACTCCTATGTGGGTCGTCAGATTTTCTTCAAAATTGCAGGAAATGTGGATCTTACTATGCTGACAATTTTTGTAATTTAAACTTCACTTCTTTCTTCTACCATTTTCAATATATGAGACTAAAAGCAACAAAAAAAGAAAATTTTACGGAAAAGGACAATAACTCCAAGACGGTTTATCAGATATTCTTCAAAATTGCAGGGCGGGTAGATCTCATCAGATTTTTGATATCTGTAACAGTTTTCGAGTAATTTGCAAAAAACAGCAATTTACCCCTATGTTCTATTTTTAGTAACAGTGGCCATGTTGTTTGGTCTATGGACATAAAAATCACAAACTTGAAAGAGCATACCCTGGTGATGATTCAGGCCAAGTTTGGTTAGTATTGGCTCAGCAGTTTCAGAGGAGAAGATCTTTGAATAAAAGTTAACGGAAAGACGGACGGACTGACGGACGACAGACAGACGCCAAGTGATGACAAAAGCTCACATGGCCTTTGGCCAGGTGAGCTAATAAAAATGTGTTCCAATAACTGAGTTTTACGGTACTTTGTATTTGTAGAGATTTTGTCCTGTGTACATTTACTACGTATCCCTTTATTTGTTCAATTCCTGTCATAAACTTACCTGACAAAATTTGATGTTAGAATACTTTGTGGCCTCTATTTCCAATGCTGATTTGTTTCCTGCTGTAAATCCATGTACTAACAACAATGGCTTAGACCTGAAAATATGATATTGAGAGTATTCCATCTTTGCTAGCCAAAGATTACAATCCGCTTCTCTCCTGAAGAGGAGAGGAGCAGATGGTAACCCTTTGCTAGCAAAGATGACAGTATTCTTGCTTTCTTAATTATCACCCACTACCAAATAAATAAGCATCAGAATACAGAATCAAATTATATACATATACAAAACATAGTCCTTGCTGTTGTTAAGGGTGATTTTTTTTCTAATAAAAGACCAGTGTTAAAATCAGCATATATTTAAGCTTCCAAGAATTATTTCTTAATTACCAAATGTGGCTTACAAAAGGAAGTTACAGTTAATGTTATTAACAGTTATTGAGAGGAAAAGAGTAACAGAAGGTAGGAGCAAAAATTAAAATGAATTAATAAACAAGAGTTGTCAGAAGACAACATAGCTCGCCGGGGATTCCAGTAACCTCAATGCACAATAAATTCGAAAGAAAGCTTTCTTCACAAGAAAGTCACATATGAAATATAAACACCCTATCACTAAACAACTTAATTCTAGAAGCAAAATTAAAGTTTTTAAAAAATTGCCCTCAGGGCAAGGTCAAGGTCAAAATGTCTGCAAATATGGTTCCACAAGAAAGCTCTCGTCACAAGGAAGCCACATACTAAATATCAACATCCCATCTCCTAACGTCTCCATTCCACAAGCAAGGTTAAAGTTTTTGCTGACAACGCCGACGCCGGGGGTATGACAATAGCTCTCCGGACATTCGTCCCGGCGAGCTAAAAATATTATTATGTCAACTTATGTTAGGTATCTATTGTTATGAAAAAATTACACAATGAAATCTAATTTTCAACAAGTTCAAATCTTTTTTTATACCGCAGGCTGATTGAACTTTGACCAATGGAAACATAAGTAATCAAAAATTACAAAGTTCGCCTCATTGTGACACTTTGTCGCAGCAACCCAATTTTGCCTGGATGCCGACATACTATCAAAATTGCATGCATTAGCAAGGTTACCTGAACCAACAATGTACAGTTACTGAGCCATGAACTTGGATGTATACATTAATGTAAGTCATTCATGAGTAAAATGTAGGTTTAAGTTACCTAATTTTGTCTAGATGCTGAGCTACCATCACAGATGCATGCACATGCACATGCAAGATGATCCTACCATGTACAGTACATGAGATCTGATCCCTGACATAAACTTGAATGTAAGTCACTCAAGCAGAAAATACAGGTCAAAGTGACCTAATTTTGCCTGGATGCTGACCTACCATCAGAGATGCATGCACATGCAAGGTTAGATGATCCTACAATCTACAGTGACTGAGATATCAACTCAGACGTAAAGTGGAATGTAAGTCACTCAAGTGGAAAATATAGGTCAGAGTGGCCTTATTTGGACTGGATGCTGACCTACCATCAGAGATGCATGCACATGCAAGGTTAGATGATCCTACCATGTACAGTGACTGAGATATCAACTCGGACATATACTTGAATGTAAGTCCCTCAAGCAGGAAAATATAGGTCAGAGTGACCTAATTTTGCCTGGATGCTGACCTACCATCAGAGATGCATGCACATGCAAGGTTAGATGATCCTACCATGTACAGTGACTGAGATCTGAACTCGAAACGTAAACTTGAATGTGACTGAGATCTGAACTCGGACGTAAACTTGAATGTAAGTCAAAGAGACCTTATTTTGCCTGGATGCTGACCTACCACCAGAGATGCATGCACATGCACAGTTAGATTATTGTACTATGTATAGTAAGTGAGATATGAACTAAAATGTAAATTTGAATGCAAGCCACTTAAGCGGAAAATATAGGTCAGAGAGACCTACCATATATACTCGATTATAAGTTGGAAATTTGGGAGCTAAAATTCATTTCCAGAGAAGGGATCCTACTTATAAGAGTAACCAAGAACCAAGGAGGAAAGTCGAGAACGTAAAATGTCCGGTAGACACTTTCAATGATGACCAAATACAGTTTGCCGGTATTCAACAATCATCTGGTTCTATTGACACATTATTTATTACTTTTAATAAAAGAAATAAGCATTTTTTAGTTGTTTTCTTACTAAATTCAAGATGTTTTCATTTCAACATCATGGAGGTACTTTATGTGTATTTACGTTTCACTATTTGTGTACTAAGTTGATTTCACTAATTACCGAAAACCGACAATAACTAACACCTTTCTCCTAGGAATGTCATATCGTATCTTATGTGACATTTCCAATACTGTTTATTATTTTTTAACTTTAATTCCATATAAAAGAAATAATTTATATTTTAATACTAATTTTAGACCGGCTGTAAAAATTTTTAATATTGGAAATACGTACTTTTGATCTCATTTCGTTTATCATATCTTTGGGTATTTGGTCGTACGATATAAGTAAACAAACTTCAGTTATTCCCCCTTAAGGTAGATCGGTAGTCTTCCGCCATTTTGAATTTGTTATTTATGCTGTTATGGTATTATCTGCTTTTTAAATATGTAAATATTTTTATTTGTAATGAATCAATCAACATTATATCCATAATACAAAATGGAAAGGACCAACATGGACTTGATTTCACATGTCTTTATCTAATTAGACGAGTTATGGCAACTTGACAATTAAATAAATTGGAAGAGGATTTTTGAAAAAGGGAGATAATCTGATAAAAATATTTTACATAGATATCACTATGAAAATTCACATTTTACAAATTATAAGGAAAACAAAGTCGGTGACCCCCATTTTTCCTTATATATTTTGAAAGTATGTTTAAAGGTCTAACAAATGTGTAAAGTAAAAAGAAATCTATGGAATAGTTTAAAGAAATCAATAATATACAGTGGATTCCTGTTAATTGAATATTTTATTTGTCAGGAAAAAATATGCAATTAACAGGAATATTCTATTAAGAGGAGTTTTCAATCTTGCTTTTAAAAACATGTCAATTAACTTGAAAAGAGTCAAATGATGAGTTAATCATTAAACAAACACAGAGATTACAGTCTGTTTACACAAATTTATTAATTGATTTGACATTTCATAATTAGATATCTCATTTTAATTAGTTTTTTCAGAATAATTTGCTAAAAATATATACTTTTAATGTTAAATTTCACAAAACATGTCTTGATTTGAAAAAGAAACTATCCAATTAACAGGAATTTTTTAACTATTCAATATGCAATTAAAAGGAATAAATAATATAGAGGCATATAGTAAATGGTTTCGTGCAGCAGAATTGTATGCAATTAAGAGAAATATTCTATTAAGAGGTATGCTATTAAGTGGAGTTGACTATACCTGTTTTTCCCTATATATTCATTAGAAATATCTGATTATTTTGATATCAGTTATTTTAAAAACAAGCACGGTGACCCCCCCTTTTTTATTTTTTTATTTCAATGCTTATATAATAAGGAAACTTTCCTGTAAAAATAAAAAAAATCTATGGAAAAAAATTTGGAGTACCCATCTACCTTAATACGATGTCTTGGCTAGAAACGTGAATAAGCTGCTTTTAGCACATGTAAAATGCTTCACACGCAGCATTTATCTCATGTAGAAGACATTCTTTTATTCCAATGTACGCCATTTAATAAATTATAGCGATTTCATGTTGAAGTTTTGGTACACAACTTGACAACGATCTCAAACCGACTTATAATCGTGATCAACGCTAAATACAAAGTTTTTCTTCACGAAAAGACCTTCCAACTTATAATCGAACCGACTTATAATCGAAAATATACGGTAATTTTCTTGAAGGCTGTGAGTTAACCCAAGATGCATCTGCATGCAAAGTTTGATGACCCTACACTGCATAGTTACTAAGATATATACCCAAATGTGGACACGAGGATGCTAGGGGTACTCCAATAGTCACCCGTTGAGGCGAACTAAAAATAACAATATTAAATATAACGATACTTGACTGGTTTTTAGTGTTATTAATTTTTAATTTCAAATCTTGTCTAATACCACAGGCTGATTAAACTTCGACCAATGAAAAAATAACAACATTAAATATAATGATACTTGATGGTTTTTAGTGTTATTAATGTTTAAAAGGCTAAGCGCAATGTCTGTTTGCATTTCTTAAGCTTTTTCCATTGGAATGGTGAAAAATCTGAATTTTCCGATTAAAATTACAGGAGTCGACAACTAAAATTAACCAAACTCACATGAAATCTGGCACATCCGTGCTATTGCTGATTTTTATAAAGGATTAACAGGGAGTTTCTTATCTGTGTATTTATATGACTCTGAATCACCTTACTTCTTAGGTCGTAACCAAACAAGATATAAAGTTACTGCAAAAAACTAATAGGTGTTCCATGGTACAATTGCCTTGCCTGCACTACACAAGAGCTATGTTTGGCTCAGTGAACCTATAACATGTCAAGGGAGTATGAGCGTCAGATTTCAGAAGCATTCTATATCCTCAGGTTTTATCCATTCAAACAGTGCTAAAATTTTTTGCACATGGATCACATTTTCTTGCTCATAAGTCACTTTAAAATACATAAAATAGACTGTGTATACATGTAAAATTTAATCAACTTCCAATTTTAAATTCATATATTTAAAGGCCTATAAACATCTTATGCAAATTGAAGGAAAACTCTTGAGAGATCTGTTTCCAGCCAAAATTTTGACGTCTTATATCTAAAAAATTCCTACATGGATTTTCATAATTTTTCGCTCAGGTGTCCCATTAGTAGTGCTCTTCAAAACAAAAGGTCAGAATTTTAATTCTAACTACAAAATTTCTGACACTCGTACTCCCTTAAATGGAAATTCTAAATATGAGGTGCATAACTTGATGATGTGAAGAAGATAAAATATTTGTATCCTAAATGTTTATTTTTAATCTAGAATCAACAATGATGAAGGAGTTGCAGATTATCAAATGAGCAAACCTCTAAAGTCAGTGATATAAAAATTTCAAGTATAAGAGGCACAACCAGATCTGGTGAATAACATACTCTGGAATCTGACTTAAACACTGCTGGTGTCTTATAAGAAGCAGGAGATGGTTACTCTACTGGTGTACCTGATCTGATCCATGCATTTTTTTATTGGTACTATGCCGTTCATCTTGGTGTGTTAATTTTTCTTTTCTGTTCCCTACTCAAGTGATGTGACTGTTTTTGTTTCTTAGTGTTTCTGACGCTGCCATCATCCTTGGATTATTCCTTTTTTAGGTTGGGTTTTCACTTACTTTAAAGTTTTGATGGAGTTACAGATTTACAAACCAACTTAAAATGAGCTATTTTGGCTCAGAAGACCTCTAAAATCTGTCAAATCAAAATGTGAAGTATCAGGTGAACACATCTCCACAAAGTTTGATTATAATATGACTTAAAATTTTGAAGGAATTCCAGATTAATAAATCAAATTAATAAATGAGCTATTCTGGTTCAGTGAACATCCAAAAATCTGTAAAATCAAAATCTTACATGTAAGTCACGGCCATCAATCGATCTAAATCACACCCAATGCTATGACCAGAAAAAATTAAGAGGAACGTCCGGATATGATTTTGAGGAAACTTAAAAAATGGTCAACAAAGCTCTTTTTTGGTGCCTTGCTATGTTTTAAAGCACAAATTAAAAAATCTAAGAATGTCATCATACCCCACGACGAATCCCTTGTAATGTATAAAAATATCTTCTCAATTTATTGTCTAATAATCGATGTAGAACTTTTGGCAATCAAAGTCGGAATATTAGTATCTGACACCCTCTTACTGCCAAATGCTCTAGAGTTACAAATTAATGACAGAATGCAAAGTTATTTTGCTTCATTACATGCTAATCTTAGGAGGGTATGATGACATTCTTGATTTTTAAAATTTATGCTTCATAACATCGCACGACACCAAAAAAGAACTTTGTTTACCATTTTGTAGGGTTCCTCCAAATCATATCCTGACATTCCTCTAAACCTTTTCTTGTCATAGCATTGGATGCAATTTAGATTGATTGGTGGCCGTGTACGTATCAGGTTTGTTTGATTTCTGAATGATAGTTTTGAAGGCATTACAGATTAACAAATGTAATTTACAAATGAGTTATTTTGGCTCAGTGAACCTCTAAAATTTGGAATAACAAATTTTATGTATCAGATGCATAACTAGACCAGGTTAACAACATATCCTTCATGTTTGGTTTCTTACTTACAGCTGTGATACAAATGAGTTTTTTTGGCTCGTTGAACCTCTAAATTCTGTATATTCAAAATTCAAAGTATCAGATGCACAACTGCATCAGTTGAACAGCATATCCTACAAATGATCTATTTTGACTTGGTGAACCTCTAAATTCTGCAAAATAAAAATTCTAAGTATCTGGTGCATAACAATACCAGATTAAAAAAATATCCTGATAGTTTAGTTGGAATTGGACATTGGTGCATCCAAAGGCAGGAGGGGGGTCCCCTTTTTTGGACAATCAGGTATTTTTTCATGCATATCCTGATATTTTACTAAGAAATACCCCAAAAGTTTTTGTGCCTCATTCTGTTCGGCAAAATTTCCCCTCATCGCCTGAATTGGACTTACAGTTTTGAAGGAGTTGTTGATTAAAAACCTACAGATCACAAAGCTAGACAAAGATGATGATATAAGACGACAAATAGTAATCCCTATGTGTTTCTCTACTTACAGCGACAAAAACAACATTATGTTTACTTACTGTTATATGTATGTATTTACCTAAACTTTTCTGGATACTGTCTCATCAACCATGGAATTTCAAACATGTAGTTAAACTGAAATCATAAAGAATATCATAAAATTTCTCTAGAAGTGCACTATTTTGAAAACATATGTAGATTGCTGGAATTTGCACACAAAAAAAAAGAGTTCATCATGTAAATTGTAATAAATGATTTACTTGTGGATGACCAAGATAATTATTAAAACTGTTTAATAAGGTATCTGTATGAGAGATTGATAAAATTTAAATAGTAAATGGATAACTAATTTCAATTCTTTCATAGTTTGCACCTAAGTGTGACATGTTTAGTATATCATCTTGTAATCAAATATGAAAAGCAAATGTTTTTTTTCTTTTCAAGGGTAGTATTATTGGAGAGACATTCTATTTTTGTTATATTCATTAGGAATATAAGTTATATGTTTTAAACATACTGGTACATGATTGTTCAATCAATATATTTTAGTGAAAATGTAGACTAGTATTGGATCAACCTAAAATTTTAGGCTTTAAATTGTAAAAGAACAAATGATTACTGGTAGATGCTTTCTGAAAGGATACCACTTAGCATAGATATAAACTATTCTAAATCCTTTATACTACATGTATATAGATTCATGGCATGTCTAAAAAGACAATATCAATTAAGGTTAATTTTATTATCAAAAAATTATATAAACATAGTTACATTTTAGTTCTCATAGGGCCACAAAGCCATTTTCCATAATTTCTCCATCATCACACTGAAGAAAGGAAATATCGGAAATATACTAAAATACAAACCTGACAAGATGCCTGTAATGTTCCCATGATTGGTGAGAGAATATCTACAATTACAATAATCAGTCATATATGTTTGATGTTATAATGTAATGTATAATGCTATATGTAAATGTATAATGCTATACGTAAATGTATAATGCTGCTTGTATAATGTATAATGTAAATGTTATATAAATATACAAAGTATCGATATCAACATTTACTATTCTTCAAATAAATCATACTACATAAATTATGGACACAGGATATATGTATATCTAATGTGGGTAGCATTGCTATGTGAAGAACTGGATTGCATACAAATATCTAGTGCCCTACTTGTTCAGGCTACATTAACGTTTGTGGAAAACTTAAAAGTGACTACTTGTGAATTACATAGAGCCAGGGCCACCATCTAAGTGCAGGGATATGTTCTCACACAAATCCAATAGACCAATAGTTCAGGTATTTAGATTCACCAGCTTTTGTTTGCCTGCCCTATGTCTCAAACATGTCCGACCCATGTGACCAATTATGTACTTCAAAAATGTAATGTTGTGACGTTTAGGCTTTATGACATCACCTTTTCCTTACTATGACATGTTGAAAAGTGGTCCATTCTGGAACACAGATATGGTCTATTACATATATATTAAATATACAAAAAAGCTAAAACCACTGATTCCAGCTGTACGAACAACTAGCAAACTTTACATGATTGTCCATGCATGACTGAGATCATATTGTTCTATTTTTGTAACCAGTAGAAATAGTTTCAGTTCTTAAAATGTTTAAAAATTTTCTCCTTAAAGTATCAATATATCACAATACTTTTGGTTTAAATTTGGCTTAGGTTTCAACATGATGCTATACATGTCAATGATCAAATTACTATGTAATGAGAAAATCATGGGACTTGACTTACAAGCAAAAAAATCAATATTAATCTTTGTTAAGATCAAAGATATAGAATATCCTAAAATGAAACTTTGCTTTAGCAAACTTCCATCATTTTACACTCTATCGATAATTTATTCCAAACTGCAGAAAATTTATAGGACAACATAAGAGTTGTGTGTCATAGAGTCAGCCTTGCATTGTGAGGTCTATAGAATAATGGTAGTTTCAAAGGTAAAGACAGAAAATATCACTGTATCACGGATAGTCCAATAGGTTCAGCTATGATACTAGTGATATTTTCTGTCGAGATCTTCAAAACTACCATTATTGTTTTATAGGCAACGTCATAAGAGCCATTAGGTCATATTCATGACATCATTGCCTGATATTTTCTTGGATCAGGTCAGTACGGAGATACTAACAATATCAGTCAGTAAGATCAAAGAAAAAAAATGTACATATTGCCGATAAAGATATATATCGTTTCAGCCCTAATCAAAACAACATTGCAAATTTTTTCAAACAGGTAGGATGACAATTACAATAAATCTTGGTCTTAAATTTAATTACTACTATAAATCTTAATTCAAAATGCTTAAATGCATCGTATATAATAATTCAGCAATATGCATATACTAATAGTAAAGTGTCATATTACTGTAAGAATTTGTTAGTTTTGCAAGTACTTAATGTTTTCTTTATTTACGATTACCCTTAAGTTGTGAAAATTGCACACCTCAAAATATAATTTGAATGAAAATTTACACAGCAAGCAATAAAAAACAGCAAATATTTTCAGTAAGCAAAAATAAAATCAACCAAATCCTAAAGAAGTCATGAAATTGTGACCCACAAAAATATCCACTTAAATTTGTATACAGTATTGTCATGATCTACACCTTCCTTTTCATTTCTATGACATCAATGCAGTGATTTTACAAATGAAAAATACAAGAAGTTAATTTTTTCTATTTTTGACGATATGATAAATCTGATGAAAAATTTCATCTCATGGAAAAATCCAAATCAATAAGACAATCTTTTATGGCAAAAAATTGTGCAATAAATCTGCAAATATGATTCTTTATGGAATTTTACCTTTGATATCCATAGCCAATGTTTGGTTGTATTTATCATCTATACCATGGACCTTAGTTAAGAAGAAATTATAAGGTTGCCCATCACTAAAGATTTCATCTGGAGTCTTAGGTCCTGTATATCTCCTTTGTTTCTTCCTAGGGGGTGATTCTTCTCTGGGTCTGCTTGTGGGAGGTCCCTGTTTATCACCTTTTATTCAAATAAAAATAAAATCAACTTTGTTTAAAATGTTTAAAAAAAAGTAATGCAACGTAATGAAATGATCTTGGATACTGAATTCACGAAAGTTCTACATACCAACATTCTAAAGGTCATAAAAGCTGTCCAGCAAGAAAGAAGCTTTAAAGAAAAAAAAAAAAGAAATAACGAAATCAATAGTGATAGATACAATGAAAGGAAAAGACCTCTAATAGGCATGATAATCATGCTTATTTGTTCAGATTAACTGTAAATTTCTTTGATGTTTTGTTTTTCCTTTGATCTGTGAAATAATTGACCAATCTGATACACAGAAAAATTTCAAAACTTGTCACTAATGACAAATGAATAGCATGAATCCCCTTCCACCTCAAACACTAAACCAAAAAGATCTAAAATTCAACAGACTACAAACAAAGAAAACAAGAATTTGGGATAATCTGACATGGTACAGATATACATATTTATAGTAATTATAATATACAGTTATTTCATGCCTTTGAAGGAAACAGCAAAAACTATTGTCCCGAGGTGATGGAAATGACTTGTGAACTGTTGCCTGAGGCCAGAGGCCGAAGGCAACAGTTTGCAAGTCATTTCCATCATCGAGGGACAATAGTTTTGCTATTTCCTGAAACAAGGCATGAAATAACTGTTTTATTAACTTATAGAAACACAATAAAAAAACTCTTGCCTACAAAAAAATTTCTACACCCGACGTCACCGGTAAGATTTGAAGTGACGTTGCACTGTGCAATCATTTTGCGCATGGAACAGTTCGTCCAGAAATCGGTAAACAGTTAACTGTTCCACCTGACGTTAAAATTTTCATGAAAATAGTTTAAAATGCTACATATGTAAAAATGTAACTATAAGTTAATAAAATGTAATGTAAAATATTAAGCAAAAAAATGTTAAAACCCTCTGTTATAACATTTTTCCTGGAAAACTCAAATGCATGGAATAGAATATATTTTGATTTACCCTGGTATACATCAATGTTTGTCATGTAATGTTGTAATAGTAAATGAATACAAAGACCATATTCGTACAAAAAATGTACAGAAAGAGCCAATATGGCCTACAGCTTTCAATGAAAACCTACCTGGATGACTAAACTCTTTCAGGTGAGATGGGTTTTTTCTGTAACATTTAGATCCATACTGACAAGAAGGTTTTTTAACAGGTGTACTTTTATCTTCCTCTAATAAAACTGTCTGTTTCCTTTTAAGGCTGACAGATGGTGATGACTGGCTGTTACTTTGTCCTTTTTCTTTTTTTACATTTTCACTTAAATTTTGTAGAGTTTTTACATCTCTCTTACTTTTTTCATTTGAGACAGACTCTCCCTTATTTAACCAGTCATCAGTATATGACTTTGTTTTTTTAACAGGTGATTTCCCCATCATTTTTGAGGAAGAATCCTTTTTCATAGGAAGTGTTTCAGTTTCTACTCTATCTAACCAGTCATCAATTTCAGTAAAAGACTTTGTTTTTTTAACAGGTGATTTTCTGTTTGATTCCAAGGAAGAATCTTTCTTTTTCAAAGACATGGATTCTGAGTTTGAAGTATTCTGTTTTGATGACAACCATTGTACAGATTCATTGGATTTAGACTGTTTGTCTGGAGACGGCTTGGGCTTGAAATTGGACCGTTTGTCTAGAGATGATTTAGTATTGCCCTTGGACTTTCCTTTCAAGATGAAAAATTCCTCACTTTCTTCTTCTGATTCAGAAATTTCATGGACCTCACTCCGTCTTTTTGTAAGTGATAATTGTTTAACATTAGATTTGACAGGACTTTCATACTTGTTATCATCTTCTGGTCCTACTGTTAAGTCTGAATCAGTATCAGATACACAGTGATCTCCCTTGGCACTCATTCTGCAATGATATAGTAAATAATGACTTTAAAATGTGGAAAACAGTTTTATATTTGCAAAGACTAAGAATCTTTCACCGGACACAATGTTCATTCATAAAAACAACTAGGAAAGTGGTCTGTATAACCTGGGACTAATATTACAGGGATTTGAAACATTCTCATTTCTTATAATTTCGGTGTCTCGGCAGATTTACCTGTAAATCGTGGTATTTTTTAGCATTTCTCTGTTGATACTGCACTGATTTCTTGCCACATCACAGTCACTTCTTCATAAAAATATCACTACCTATCTGTGTTCTTTCACACTTCTGAAAGAAGAGAGGCGAGACTGACATTTTTGATGAAACAAGTGCATGTGTGCCACATTATTGTGTTCTTCTCTTCTACAAATGTGTGTGTAAATTTTAAATCTGCACACTAACATTATTTTTTCTCTTTGCAAAAAGTAGCTAAATGTGGTACAGGATATCCTGTTTTTCAGTTAGAAGGCTTTTGGGATATCCAAGGCTTTGTTTTGCGTTGACATTTTACTTAATCAGCTGTACAAAAATAGCAGCTGTTGCTTTTTGTAAATTTTCCGGTTTTCTTTGTTTACAGTTTAGTTTCGAATTTTTGTTAAATCTTATAGATGATTTGAACACTTTATCCGCATGGTCAAAAATTTGGTTATAACGTTTTAATGAATCAAAGTGTGTTGTGTTACGGATTAGGAGATGCTTTGACTTTATATACAGTTTAAATGGTATACCTCTTATTGAAGAAGATTATCAACGAGATTTAGGAGTATTAATTTCTAATGACTTGCTTCCTGAACATCATATATCGCATATTGTGAAAAAAGCTAATCAATTTTTAGGACTGATTAGACGATGTTTTACAAATTTATCGACTGAGAAAGTATCTACTTTGTATAAAACTATTGTGGGTCCAATTTTTGAATATGGATCAAGCGTTTGGTCACCCAATTTAGTTAAAGACATTCAAGCTTTAGATAAAGTTCAGCATAGGTGCATCAATTTGGCAACTCACCCTTTTCAACTAGAATCTTTAGAAACTAGAAGATTGCATAAAGATATGTGTGAAACTTATAAGTATTTACACAAGTTATATACATCAAACTCTGATGATTTGTTTGAATTGAGTGATGTACAGACAAGAGGTCACGACCATAAGCTGGTTAAACATTATTCCCGTACTGATGTCAGAAAACACTTTTTCTGTAATCGAGTAGTGACACCTTGGAATTCACTACCTGCCTCTACTGTTGCCGCCCCTACTCTGAACACATTCAAGAAAAGACTGAGGTCCATGCCAACTGGTAGAAAGGACAGATGAACAAAGTAACTATGTAACCAGTTACAAAACTGCAGGTTGAGATCACTGCACTGATTTCTTGCCACATCACAGGCACTTCTTCATAAAAATATCACTACCTATCTGTGTTCTTTCACACTTCTGAAAGAAGAGAGGCGAGACTGACATTTTTGATGAAACATGTGCATGTGTGCCACATTATTGTGTTCTTCTCTTCTACAAATGTGTGTGTAAATTTTAAATTTGCACACTAACATTATTTTTTCTCTTTGCAAAAAGTAGCTAAATGTGGTACAGGATATCCTGTTTTTCAGTTAGAAGGCTTTGGGATATCCAAGGCTTTGTTTTGCGTTGACATTTTACTTAATCAGCTGTACAAAAATAGCAGCTGTTGCTTTTTGTAAATTTGCCGGTTTTCGGTTTTCTTTGTTTACAGTTTAGTTTCGAATTTTTGTTAAATCTTATAGAAATCTAGAAAAATAAAATTTGATTTGTTGAAAATAAATTTTGTAAATTTTTGATTTTCACATCGATGTTATCATATTTAAAACATCAATGCCACCTTACATACGAAACTGTCGCATCGTTAATGTCAACAAAAATGGTGGAAGGAAATCAGACATTCCTTTAGTTTTTTTTGTTTGTTTTGAAAATATTTGAATAACTGTTATTTGAACAGAGCCCTTCATTCAAAAGAAGAAAACATATTTATTTACTTTAACTGGAGTAATTTCACATTAAGCGCCGTTTGGCAAGGCATTTTCAAGGTATTCATACTGATATCACGAAACGGTGACCATGTCAGAACATGAATCCTCAGTTCGCCCTTCGCCAATTTTCATACCATCGTTTGCCTTAGACGGCTTAGGTCTCTTTGCCAACTTTTGCTATCTGCCTTAAATGATTATGTAGTGTGAAAATAAAGACGACTTTTGTGTTTCCTTTCATGTAGAGACCATTTGTTCCTGATTCTAAGGTCCAAACAGACACGACTGTTCTCCGGGTACAATTTTCTCTCTGTGCTTTTTCTCTATGTACTTTCTCAGGGTGCTTAGTATTATGTGTTTGTAGAATCAACATCAGTTGGAAATGGGAGATGTAGCTGGACCAAATCTTCCGATATTATTGATGTACTCTCCCACTATCTGCAAGGTGTTATCAAATACGGGCTCGTTGTTTTCTGTCTTTGTTAGAAGAGACTGCATATCCAAGAAAAAGGCAGGTGGAAGCTCTTTCAATTTTCTATACATTTCTACTTGTTCATGGTCATATTTTTCACAGACAAGCAGGAAGTGTTCTGCTGTTTCTTCACTTACGCATTCGCAGCAATCTGGTGTCTGTACTTTTTCAGTTTGTTGTATCCTGTTCTCAACTCTGTCAATATCTGTCCAAGGCATTGGTTTTGCCAGTCTAGCATGTTTGGGCATCCCACCTTTGGTATTAGGTTGTGGAGATGCCTTCCTGACTCTGCATGTTCCCACCGAGTTTGCCATTTGTCTTATTATACCCCCCGCAAACAAAGTTTGGGGGGTATATAGGAATCACCCTGTCCGTCTGTCTGTCTGTCCACACTTCTCATAAGCGCAACTTCTCTTAAACCACTCGAAGGATTTTGATGAAACTTTACACAAAGGAAGGACACTATATGGATATGTGCATGAAGGAATATAGTTACATGTATTGTCAGAAGCCAGGAAGGGGAGATTATTTGACTTTGACTTTTCGTTGATTCCCTATGTATGCGTTACCTCGTAAGTGCAACTCCTCTTAAACCACACAAAGGATTTTGATGAAACTTTACAAAAAGGAAGGACACTATATGAAGATGTGCATGAAGGAATATGATTATTGTCCGAAAACAGGAAGGGGAGATAATTAGACTTTGACTTTTTGTTGATTCCCTATGTATGCGTTACCTCAAAAGCGCAACTCCTCTTAAACCACTGGAAGGATTTTGGTGAAACTTTACACAAAGGAAGAACACTATATGTAGATGTGCATGAAGGAATATTATTATTGTTTGAAATCAGGAAGGGGAGATAATTCGACTTTGACTATTGTTGATTTCTCCTGCAATTATCTTTTTTTCCAAGAAAAAAATTTAAGTATAGATATTGTGAAGTCAAACTGAATCTCTCTTGAAAAGTTGTTTTCAAAGTGTTGTAATGAAATTTCGCTAATGCTTATGATTTTTGTGTAAAATGTCAAATAGGCTAAAAAAGGTGAATTTCATATTTGTCTGATTTAGACAGAGTATTTTCATTTGAATCCTTGTGAAAAGTTCTTTCTTGAAGATTAAATCATTGTGTCCATACTTGTATTGTGTCCACACTTGTACAGTGTCCACACCTGTATTGTGTCCACACCAATTTAAATTTGCACTTACTGTATCGATCCAGGGTTCAATGAGCGGGGGGTATATTTGGTTGCCATTCAGCGACAGCTCTTGTTTTTTAATGGGACAGACAAATAATGTATTATAAATGCAATGTTTGATTACACTTTACAAAGTAATTTTCTTTTTTTTTCTTTTATTGAATTGTAATTTTTATAGATACAATATAATATCAAATAAACATTCAATATATCAGCACTTCAAAGTCAACAATTATTGCAATCTACTAGTATATTGCTCCAGGCCTTTAGTGAAAAACAAATCCCTATTGTTTTCTATCATTGAATCTCCACCAAAAGACAAAAAAAATCACAAGAGAATTACTTTGTTTTAACTTTTTCTCAACTGAATAAACCATGCATATTTTGTACCTACATTTCTGCCTTTTACATTCTCTTTCTGAATGATTTTCCTAAAGAAGACACAATTGTATCTCATGAAAGCCCCTCTTTATTTTTATATCTCTATATTTTATTTCTATATTATATTCCTTGTTTATAAATTGTCTAATTTTGTATGTTTGTATCAAATCTTCATCGTTAAATGTAAATGCCCTCCTTGGGACCTAATTTGGAAATAAAATGTTCAGTATATCTCAATCATGTCAATATAGGAGGTGGGAACAGCTCTGAAAAATGTTCTAAAATGTAAGCCCTCTGTTACAAATTGATTAAATTAGTAGTTCAGTGGTGATTTCCTGTTTTCATTGACCACACTGTACTGCATGTATCTATTTATTGGTTTACGGTAAATGTAATTAATTATCAAAAACAATTTTCATTGTGGGTGAAGAAAGTTAGTGCTGTAAAAAGTTCCACAAGTTTGGATACAGTATACAGTGTCTCAGTAGCATGTAATGGAAATTTGCTTACTGTTTTTAAGTTTAAAGATACTTATGGCAGATTTCCCGGATGATTAACATATTTCATTTGCAATTCTTCAATGAACATACCAATATTGCTTTAGTAACGCCTATAAAACTCCTTCTAAACTCCTGTCTTTTGTCTGCTAATCAATTACTCAACTTTCTATAGAATTCTATTGTAAACCAATTTGTCATCACTGGAGTATCAAGGTTAACCCCTTCAGGCAGTACAAATTGGTATACAATAGAATTCTATAGAAAGTTGAGTAATTGATTAGCAGACAAAAGACAGGAGTTTAGAAGGAGTTTTATAGGTGTTACTAGAGGAATATTGGTATGTTCATTGAAGAATTGCAAATAAAATATAATAATCATCTGGGTAATCGGCCATAATAACCTCCTAATTCCTGCCTATTAAAGCTATTTTTAAATTGACCATAAATGGGAGATAATAGAGGAGAATCTATATCAAAATAAGTGATTCTCAAAAGATGGATTTTGTTAAAAATATAGATTGACATAGTGTACTTCGAAAATTGATCCAGTAAATTGCTCATAAACCTTGTATAGGAAATCTGTAGGGACAAAGAGACATAATGAAATGGTACTATGATGTCAAGTAATTTAGTCGCTTTGGTTGAAATACTACATTGTAAAATAATAAGTTACTAGTACCTTAGAGCCTCAATTATTAAAATCTCTTATACTGGAGGTAAAAAATACTCTTTGTTGATACATGAAGTTGGAATGATCACATCAGTTGGTGGACTTTATGAATAAATACCAGCAAATTCATAGTGACATAAGTCATTTTGGAAGCAAATGAGCTTGGTAGGATATATTTTATTAAAATCCAAGTTAGATTGTATAATCAGAGAGCCTGATTAATAATATCAAGCATCCAAATGGAAGAATCATATCTCATTTACACATTCACACAAGTTCAGTAGTATCTTAAGTCATTGTTTACACTGTAGTATCTTTTTGTTTATTGTACAATGTTTCAGGTGATGGCAGAAGTACATATTGTAGGACAGATTGTTGGTGCTACTGGATTTCCCAATCACAGTTTGTTCTGTAAATGGGGAATACACACAGGTACTTCATTTAAGTTGAAAACTTTTTATTCAGATTACACAGATATAGACAACTTTAACTTGTAAGCAACAGCACATTTCTGTATGACTACAAACTTCTGACCCTATGCTTAAAATGGTAACAATTTACTGTTTTCAAGAAAGAAGAGACCCAAAGAGAAACAAAAAAAACCCAGATTTTTACTATAGAAGAAGAAGAATGTTTGATTGTCCTTAAAAATGGGTTCACAAGAAACATGCTACAGCAATACATAACAATTAAACAAAAGTATAATAAAAAGTATCTTGACATGACAATACATACAATTGTGAAGATATCAATATACATGGTTACGTATAAGGGCACTCTGGTACAACCATGGAGAGATATGTGCCGATTAATTTATGCATTTCCTTCCCTATATTGTAGTCCAATTATGATCTAGTTTTTTATGGACTTCTTGTAAAATACTGCTCATGATCAGTGATCTCATTTTTTCAATTCAATTTATAACATTTCAAAGTTATAAGGGGACAAATATCTCACTTCAATAATATACTTAGAATTTTTATTTTAATATTATGACAATGACAATGAATGACCTTTGGAGGTCATAAACGTTGTCCAGATAAATCTTTATTTTTAAGGTGGAGCATGGAAGGCATTGTCTGGATTAAGAGAAGGACAAACACAAGTTGACAACCCACAGAATTATGAAGAAGCTTACTGGGCTCATCCTATTGATGTTCATTTTTCTACTAAAGGGTTACAAGGTACAATGTAGGAAGAGAATACAGAAATCAGTGACATGAATAGTGAATACCAAAACAGTTAAAACAGAAAATCTTATTATACTTCCCACTCTGGCAGGGCAGTATATAAAGATCATGGTGTCAGTCCTGGAATCTGTTCATTTGTCCATCCGTCATATGGGTACACACATTGTGGCAACAACTCCTTCTAGACCATTCCGTGGAATTCACTGAAACTTTCACAGAATGTTCAGTAAATATTGCCATTGTGCACTAACTATTTAAAAATTTGATTTGATTTTAATTTTTTTCCAGCTGGAATTTTTTGTTTCTGGAATCAAATAGGGGATTAATTGGGGGATATTAGTGAGCTTTGCTCAGTTTTTCAAGTTATGCATTGTAGTCTACTAGTTCCCACTGTGTTACATACACTAATTTAGTAATTTGAGTAATCTGTTTGTGTGATTTTAATGACAAACTTGTATATCTCTTTATCAACATAGATTTTTGAGACTTAAACTTGCTCCTGTTCACAAACAATGCAGACAATTAATGTGAAACATTAGTTGATTATCTCTGTGTACCAAGTTAGTTATATGATAAAAATGGAGATAACTTTTAGTTTCAACATCAAAAGAGGCTTTTGATATGCTAATTAAAATTATCTCCACTTTAACCATATATAACTAACTTGTTACAGGGAGATAATGGACCAATGTTTCTCTTAATATTTAAATCATATAATAAAGTCCAGTGTACTACCAGTGGAGCAATATAAACTATTGTTTTCCTAATTTCTTTTGAGCAGCTAAAGGGGAAAGTATTTATTATTTAATTTTATGTGAATCCAAGGGAATTCTTGAATTCAGTTTTGTTAATGACAAATGGAATAGATCAGTATCAGATGAAATGATATTCCAGGAACTTCTTGATGTCAGATGAGCTATATATATCCCATGTTATATAATTTTTGTCTCGCCCGCGACGAAAGTCGCGAAAGCGAGACATAGGCGTGCAAAGTATGACGGCGACGGCGACGGCGACGGCGGCGTAAACTCAAGTTTTAATACAGAAGCCTTTGATGTAGGAACTTTATATTTGGTCCATAGGTAGCTTACGGCGAACCCTATCTGTCGGACCCAAAATCATGTGACCTTGACCTATATTTCGCGGTCCAGTGACCAGGTTAAGTTTTTTTGCTTAAGTCCATTTCTCAATAACTAGAAGCTAGAAGTCAATGATATTTGGTATATAGCTTGGTCTTGATTAGTACATGTCCGTCTGCCATATGGCTTTTGACCTTGACCTCAATTTCATGGTCCAGTGACCAGGTTAAGTTTTTTTGCTTAAGTCTGTTTCTCGATAACTACAAGCCATAGGTCAATGATATTTGGTATA
>MJUU01002505.1:26991-43096 GCA_002080025.1 Modiolus philippinarum | reverse complement strand
GGTCCAGTGACCAGGTTAAGTTTTTTTGCTTAAGTCTGTTTCTCGATAACTACAAGCCATAGGTCAATGATATTTGGTATATAGCTTGGTCTTGGTTAGTACATGTCAGTCTGTCATATGGCTTTTGACCTTGACCTCATTTTCATGGTCTAGTGAACAAAATTGAGTGTTTTATTAGAATATTTCCTTAATAACTGTAAGTGGTATGGTAATAATATTTGGCTTGTAGGTTGCTCTTGAGTAGTACATGACTGTTTTAGTGACAAGCAGGGACGGGCGAGACATCTTTTAGGGTCCACTCTTGTTGAATTTTTAATGCACATTTATATTTTTTAACAGCAGCAGTAATTCATTTTTGTGGTTAAAAGATGAAGCATAATTCTCAAATTATCAGGTATAAAACTACCGGTATATTGATATCCGATTTCTGTCTCATGATTTGAAAGATTGCCCTCCATGCACAGTTGACACTACATGTATTGACACAAAAGGTCTTAAATGGCACATACAGACAAAATACCATGCAGGTGTTTGGTTCAATCATCTCTGAAGTTCCATCAGAATATGAAGTTCTGCTGTATTGACTTGTACACATTGTATTTTCAGATTGGTTTGTCAAACTTCGGAATAATCAAACTTCTTTAATTTTATAAATTAGTATCCAAATCAGTAGCTAGAAGCTAGATAAAGAAAAATCAGTGTGTACTTTCTCGCAAATAAGTTGTTGACAAACTAGTTTTGATGCGGTACTATGTTGCAAATTAGTTGAAAAACCATAGAACTAAATGGTAAAGGTATATCTGTTGAAGAAATGGGGTCATGTCACTGGTCCGACAGTCAATAGTCGGACGGTCATTAGTCCGACTGTCATTAGTCTGACTGTCATTAGTCCGTTAAACATTAGTCCGACGGTCAATAGTCTGACTCTTATAAAAAATTAAGAATTAAATGAAAGTTTAAGATAGTATTCACTTTTCCTCTTTTCTTGTAAAAGGGTCCAAATGGCCACTTGCTGAGAAAATCTTATAGAAACCTTATAGATAATTGTTCTTTTGATATTGGCAAAATAAAAGGGGAAGTATCTAGAAAGCATTCATCTTAGGGCCTTTGTAGCTTTTAAAATATATTAATGGTATTACTTATTTTGCGGATTGAAAGAAAGCCTTCAATACCATGGTATAACGTCAAAAATATTTAAGGTAATTTGAAAAAATTATTATATTTTTATGCTATGAATGAAAGCATGGGGTATATATTAGAATGAATCACGTCATTCAAAAAGTCATGTGATGGCAAAATACATGCCTATCAATAGCAGATAGGTTATGATCTTGATGAGCCATTTTGGTCTTATCACGATCTTGACCGTGTTAACACAATTTTGTTAAGATAGTGTAAGATTTTAAGTTGATCTGTAAGGTAATTTATTTCAAGGACGGTTAAGACTTGTTAAGATAGTTTCAGATTAAATAAAATCCACTTGACAATGGCGCTTAGGGAGGATCAAGAGGAGTTAAGCATGTTAAGATAAAACAAGATCTCGATTTGATCTTGTTTCATTGGGACAAACTTAACACATCTTGATTGCCCTTGAACGCAGTTAGCTTGTTTGATCTTGATAAACTGAACAGTTTTTGATCGCCCTTGAAAGCAGTTATCTTGAAACACAACTGAATATCTTACACTATCTTTACAAATGTGTTAGGCCTGTTAAGATCGTGATAAGATCATAATGGCAAGACAAGATCATAACATATCTGCTAGTGTATTATTCTTAAAAAGTTCAAATACGCTTGATTAGAATAAATATTCAGAAAACCTGACTCAGAAACCTATTTGAGCAAGCATAAATGTTATTTTTTTATAGTGTATGTAATAATTGCTACATGTACATAAAATATCTTTTTTCAGGATGGTCACTCCTCAGGTTTTTGAAGCTGATTTTGACTTTTGGATCTCTGTAATCTATCAACCATGATATATTGGAAAATTTAGCACGCTTACCCCAACTTTTCCCTCCAAGATATAATTGCATACATCTTTCATAGAATTGTGACAAAATTTGATGAAATTATTGATATTACTTTATTTCACTTGAAATTTTGTTGTCTAAATACATCCTAAAATAAAGTTTAGAGAACTTAGGTTTTCCTCCAAAATTCCCTGTGCTTATATCTCAAAAACGGGAGAACTGACTTATCAATATTTTTTTCTAGAATTGATGATCAATGTTCTATTATAGTAAATAGAATAAAAACATTACTTTAATACCAAGGTATCATAAATTTAAAAGCACAATAGATAACATCAACAGAGGAACATATTTGCATTATGCAATCACTTGTCCATTCTTCAATACATCATTTCAAACACCGATATTATTTGGAACGTATTATTTCCATGATGGCTGCAACTGCAGATCATAAATTAACATCCCAATGGGAAAATGTTGTAAATTGCTTTTTCTTGAAAACCGTTGTATATATCAAGTTGATATAAACTAGGCATTTTATAATGACAGTAATCTACCAGATGACTGACTTTACCACCAAATGACTGTCATCTAAGATTATGAATCAAACCCTGTGTGAAATCTTATTCGATCAGTGGACACCAGGTGAGCTATACAGGCTCACATGTGAGCACTAGTTTATAGTTCGATCTGACTGAAACCAAGCTTTAACTGATTTTTTTTTACCACTGCACAATGCCTAGTTGTGCAATGGAATTTTCATAATCATTGACCCTTTGTCAGCGATTTATGATATTTTTCACTCATAATTTTGTAAAATTTAGTTTGTGGGTGCCACAACTACGCTTTTATCAGATTTTATGCAGAACTTACATAGTTATTGATCACATTCTTCAGAGGTGCATAGGGTTTGCAATAATTCTCACCTATTGGTTTTACAGAGTTATAGCCCTTTATGACACTATATTCCTCTGTATCTTTAATCCAAAATTGATAATGATCCATCCACTAAAACCAAAGTTATGCTGTTCATAGACGCCAATGACGCCGACAATCTTACCATAAAGCGACCGCAGAATTTGCAGCTGCATAAAAATTGATATCTTTAACGACTGTCGGACTAATGAACGTCAGACTAATAACTGTTGGATTAATGACCGCCTGACCAATGACTGTCCCACTAATGACTGTAGGACCACTTACGTGATCCCGAAGAAATAGTTTTAATAAGTATAAAGCAAATGCAGTGATAAGTAGAATATGCCACATCTATATAATCAAATGTATGTAACATTTATTTATTCAATTTTACAGGTTGGCCCAAGATTCATTTTCAAGTGTGGCATCAAGATTCTTTTGGAAGAAATGAACTATATGGCTATGGTTTCTGTCATGTGCCAACATCACCTGGTACCCATCAGATAACATGTCCTACATGGAGACCAGCTGGAACATTTAGGGAACAAGTATCACAGAGTTTTGTGGGTGGTGGCCCACAGTTGAAGAACCCAGATTTGATATACAGTGGGGCTGACAGATATAGACTGAATACAATAGCTATGGGTTCTGTACATATGAACATAGGTGTTATACTTAGAAACTTTGATAAATATGGAATAGAATGTTAATATTGAGTTGTATAAAAGATGTTTTCAAATATTTTGTGCAGAGATGTCATCCCATCCACTTTCATAACCCTTGAAAATGTGGATATTTGCAAAAACATGACAGGGAATCATTCAGCAAATCATACTATTTTTATTGACTGATTAATTTAAATTTTGCTTGCACAAAATGTGAAATAAATCTTCTTACATTGTTTTGTTTATATTCTTGGCAGATTTAACAAACTTAAATAAAGCTGTAGATAGTTTGTCAACGAAATGTGCTTCAATCTCAAAACTTCCTATATTTTCTACATATGAAATTCTATTAAGCATGTCAATAAGCAAAATATTTGTCTTGACTACTGAAATTTTTTATGGCCAAGCGATGGTTTGCAAAAAAATTTAGCAAAATCAGACAGGATGTGTATAAATTTGTGATGTCAGAATAAAATAATTATGAAAAAGTTTTGTTGTTCATAAAGCAGAAAAGATAATGCTATTGTAAATTTCTCTATTTGGTAGGAAATTCTCCCTATTCTTCATTTTCAAAGGTTGACACTTATGTTAATGTCAAATTTAATTTTGAATAGTATTGAATATTCAGTAAAAGAATCTGCAGAGATTTTATGATACATCTGTTTATAGGAATATATATTGTTACATATCAGGATTGAAATTTTGCATCGTTTATGTATGTTAGTTATTGCTGAGGGCTTTTCCATCAAAACATCTAGGTAAGGCACTTTAAATTTACTGCTATATGTGGATATTTCAACAATTTGATAACAGGATTCAATGGATTGTAATCAAGATTTCTTGGTACCATATTTGTTTTAATGGAACAGCCATGATTAAATGTAATGCATTGAAATATGTAGAAAGTTCTAAAGCTAAACAAGTGGCATTATCGCCAGGTACCCAATCTTGCCGTTCATAATTTTACTGCTAACTAAAAATGGTCAGGTAAAATTTATTTATTGTTGAAAAAAGCAAATATTGAATTTTACAGGGAACCAAAACTTTCACAGAAAAATTTAAAAACAGTTTTTAGAAACAAGAAGTGGCAAGATTGGGTAACTGACGAGAATGGGTTCTCAGTCAGTAATTGTTGAAATACTTCATGAAATGATATGTATGTTGTTATCAATTTTCTATTGAATGTTTTTAACATAAAAAGTCTTAAAATGACCATTTATGACCGCATGTACATGTATTACAATTTCCTATAATTTATATGTATTGTTTCAACTAATCATGATTGACAGATGGTTTATTTCTTTCTACATTAATATATGCATTTTTCTGACTTGTACATCCGGTGATAAATATTAAATTAAAAATAGGTTGTTTTTATACAAAATATGGAAATTTATTCATACTGAAGAAAAACATGTGTATGTTTTAATTGCCTTTCTATTGAAAATGAGCAAATTTGAGAATAGAGTGCCACCTTGTTATACCACCCCTCTAATATGCTTCTTATTGCAATCCATCTTCAAGGTTCATTTTCAAAAGAGTTACCTAATTTCCATGTAATTTAGTCCCTTTGTATGTCTCCACCTTCACTTATTAAAAAAAATTGTCTGGTCCAAAAGGTTGTGCACTGTATTAATGTGTAGATTGGTACAAATCATTGCAATATTTGTGAAATCAAATATAGAAATTTAACAGGTTGTGAGCTATGCAGAAATTGTTCTTATTTCAGTTTACACCATTGTTAGTCTTGCTCTTATGTTTATAGACAGTTAACATTTTTTCTGTTCAAATCAAACTGCAGACTGATCTGTTGTATTTGAAGTCTGTAGAAATTCTAATTCACACTCTTTCTTGATAAATATAGACATAAAGAATGAAATAACTATATTATTTCACAGCAAGGTAAAAACGCTGAGCATTGATTGACCTCAGGTTCAATGGAAAAATTATTTCATATTTATGAAATCATAAACTGGTGTATTCATTCACATTTGCAATAACAGTGTATTTGAATTTTCCTACAGACAAATGAGATCCTATACAAATAACTTATGGCCATGAAAAAATAATTTATTGGTTCTCAGACCCTCCCTCATCTAGTTGGTGGCTTAAAAAAGCCTCTCATTGACCCTATTTTTTTACCATTTGAATAAAATGAAAGCAAAAAATCACCTCATTAACTACATTTTTGGTGGTTTTTAACAATGTAAAAAGATGAATAAATAGAAATTTTTTGGTAACTTTTGTTTCAAATGTTTTTGTTGCACAGATGTAAACTCCATAACAATATTGATACTAGTATTTGAAGGTTTCCATTTCAAGATTGTTTTTCCATTCTATATAGAAATATAAATGTAAATAAATAGAATATTATGATACACAATGTTGATAGATACCATTTATTTTCCCACTCTTGTATGTTAAGCTTGAGGAAGTTTGAAGCCAATGCATTTATCAATATGATATAAGGGAATGGCACATGTGGGTGTATGTTCAGATGGAACATTTAAAAGGAAGTTTCTGACATATTTATAGTACATGGAAATACTTTGTTCATTTCATGGAATTAAAATAATAAGTGCCAGGCACAGTTACAATATTTTAATATTACGGTCTGGGGATTTACTTCATTATATAATAATTCATTTGGAAGTATTAAAATTAATTTGACCCACATGTGAAAAGACTAAATTTTTGTTTTATATCATAAAAAATAGATGTGTTATTTTATTAGTATTCATTATGAGCCAGTTTTCATAGTTAAAAAGTACTTGACTATTAATAATCATTCTAAAAGTACATTATTATGTAATTTACTAAAAAAAGCTATTGCTAATTGTTAATGAGGATCAAAGAATAGATATTATTAAATAGTGAATGTAATTTCATTCAGTATTTATTGCACATATATTTTCTTTGATAAAAGGATTCCATTATTATGATGGAAAAAAAGTAAAAAAATGGTTCAGGTTAAATGATTGTTGTTGATAATTCAAACCTTTTGATTTTTTAAAATCATTACCTGTATTTTTATAAATAATATTTAATTAGTAGTTTTATTGTAGAAATCGGCAAAATATTTATATATTATTGTAAATAAAATATTTTATTTAATGATTATCAGCTGTTTTTTTTTTTCCATAATGTGTCATGACCATTCAGGACTTTTTATGCCCCAAGATCGATGATCGGGGGCATATTGTTTTTGTCCTGTCTGTCTGTTTGTCTGTGCGTCCGAAACTTTAACCTTGGCTATAACTTTTGAACTATATAAGGTAGACTTTTCATACATGGCAGGTGTATAGGTTTAGTCAAGAGGAACATAAATATGCAAAAAAAAAAAAAAAAGGTCAGGTCAAAGGTCAAGGTCACAGAGGTTAAAAAGGGGTGAAATTGGCTGTTTTCACATATTTGACTGTAGAATCCTTATTACTTATCCTATTGAGAAGGGGTTTGTTTCATGTTATTGCTCAACTGTAGTATGTCAACAGATTTGAGGTAGCATCTACCGTTTTTGAGAAACAAGAGGCCCAAAGGGGGACAAACATAAAAAAAAAATGAATTTTTAAATTTTTTGTTGGATCTTGATGCAGTATTTTTCTTTAGGTTTCTTATAGCATGTTTAAACAGATACTTTTAACAATTTAAGCCATTTCAATAAACAAGAGGCCCAAAGGGGCTTCATCTGTTTCAGAATAAATGGGTTAAATTGGGTGTTTTTATGGTAATAAACAACTTTTGAACTATGTAAGAAAGACTTTTAATACTTGGCAAGTGTATAGGTCTAGTCAATTTGAACATAAATATGCAAAAAAAAAGGTCAAAGGTCAAAATCACAGAGGTCAAAAAGAGGTAAAATTGGGTATTTTCATATATTTTACTGTAGAATCTGGGGCATATGTAGTGTTTCACAAACACATCTTGTTTTGATGTTGTTATTGTCACTTGGATATTTATAAAAGTTTTGTTGTAAACAAATATCCATCAGAACATTCAATACATTAAGGGTAAATAATCATGGGAAATGGTAATTATTATATAATATGTGTTAAGCTTACTCTCTCAAATTACTAAATGCCAAAGATACTGCAGATGAATATTTCAACAATTTATTACTTGATAGTGAAGATAAAATCATAAGATGACATTTATTAGGATCAGGTATTATGCATGTTTCAACAATCATTATTGCACTCAAAAACAACCTACTGTGGAAGTACTTTTATTCTCGGACATCAAATTTCTTGGTCTTTATGAATATAACTATTTTGTGTGTACTTAAATTAGTGGTTTCAAATTCTATGCATTAAGACTCCAGGTAAAAATGTATTTTGTTGGGAACTTAATTTCATGGTTTTAGCCAACCACAAAATCAACGAATATTGGATCCCAACGAACAAAAGTATTTGAAAAAAAAACAATTATTATCATAACCATTTTGACCAAAGCTGTCAACCATTATACCCGCCACACGTAGTGTGAGGTATTATGTGATGCCCCCAGTCATGTTCCCAACCGTCTGTCAACGTGTCTGTCTGTCCGTCCCCCGAAGGTCTCAAACTGATAACTTATGAACAAAATAACATACTGTCTTCAAACTTGGTATGTAAGTTGGTTACCACAAAACTCAGGCCAAGTTCGATTTCAGAGGTCTAAGGGGTTCTGGAATTGTGCCCGTTGAATTTTTTGGTTTCTGACTGATATCTTTTGAAGGAAACAACATACAGTCTTCAAACTTCATATGAAAATTATTTACCACAAAATCCAGGTCAAGTTCAATTTTGGGCTCAGAGGTCCAGTCCAAGAGGTTCTGGAGCCCCTTGAAACTTTTAAATTTTGTGAATTTTAGGGTTCCGACTAACAAAATTACATACTGTCTCCAAACCTTTTATTTAAGTTGGTTACTAGAAATTCAAACTTAGTTCGACTTGGGAACACAGATCCAAGAGGTTCTGAGGGAGTTGTGCCCATTGAAACTTCAAAATGTTGTGAAACGTGGTGGGGTATTATGTAATTCACCATTACTAATTTTTTACTTGCGTCACCAAGGGTGACTGCAGGTCTAGGGCCGCTCCACTTCGTCCATTCATCTGTCCGTCACAATTTTGGGGTATCTGACTCTCAGACACCTTTAACCTGATACTTCTGGTACTTTGCACAGTTGTTTTGGACACATTGAAGATGTGTGCTCCTCACCTTTTGGTGAGTTTTGAAAAAAAAATGTTGAATTTATCCATTGTTGAACTTAGTCATTTTTTCATCAATTTTTAACATTACCTTACTGGGTTTGTGTAATTTGAAACCCCGACACCCCATGGAGCTGATGCTTTTGATATCTTATAGCTGATGCTTTTGAAACTTTGCACAGTTGTGCTGGTCATATTGAAGATGTGTACCCCCCCCCCCCCCCTTTGATAAGTTTTGAATTTATCCATTCTTAAACTTGGACATTTTGTCATCAAATTTTAACATTATGGTACTGAGTTTGTGTTTTCTGAAACCCTGACACCCCATGGAGCTGATGCTTTTGAAATTTTGCACAGTTGTTCCGGACACATTGATGATGTGCATCTCCCCTTTTTGGCAGATTTTTAAAAAATATTGAATTAATATATTGTTGAACTTAGTCATTTATAGCTCACCTGGCTAATGCCAGGGTGAGCTTTTGCCATCACTTTGCGTCCGTTGTCCGTTCGTCGTCTGTCGTCCGTCCGTCGTCTGTCGTCCGTCCATCCTCCCGGTGTAAACTTGCCATTCAAAGATCTTCTCCTCTGAATCTACTGGGCCAATTGGAACCAACTTGGCCACAATACTCCCTGGCTGGTCCCTTGCAAAAAAAAATGTTTTATTTCTTAGTCTGAGCTACATCCAAGATGGCTGCCAGCGGGAAACATAGTTTTAACATTGGACTCTATTAGGATAATACATTCAAATATCTCCTCTAAAAATGCTGAGTAAATTGTAACCAAATTTGGCCAGAATAGTCCTTGGGTGGTTCCCTGCTTAAAAGGTGTTTTCGGGTTTTCGGATCTTGGCTATATCAACTATGGCTGTCTGCAGGGAACATTGTTTTTGGAAGTGTTGCGGATGCAACAGCTTCCCTTGTCATGATAAGATTCAATAAACAGCACTACGAAATCAAATCGGATGCACAATCGGTAGGTTGTGAAGCGGTAGAAAAAAGTCCCAATGCCTTCACAATATTCTGACCGCTGTGGTGCAAAATATTTATAAGCAATGGATATCGAGGGTTTATTTGTTATTTTAAATCAATTTCTTCACAAGAAGAAAACTTAGAAAACAAACAAACAAAAAAATCGGGTGAGGAAATTAACGAACACGTGCTTGGCGAATGATACATTGTCCAATTGAATCCATCACATGACCACCATATCACGTGATTAACACTGTAAGCGTGTGAATACATTATACATTGTAGCTGTGAAGAATAGAAGAAGACGAACATTTCAATACAAAAGATGATTCAATATTGACGTTTTAATCGAAATCTTACACGACTGCAATTCGATCTCGGGTAATGGAAAATTAACAAACACGTGCTTGGCGTATGAATTATATCTATCACATGACCACCATAGTCACGTGAAATAAATATTTAGTTGTCCAAGATAAGTCGTACGGTCATCATTTTTGCGTAATATGAATATATGCAGTAATAATATCACTGATTAATATACATCTGTAGAAGTCGTTTATGTGATTAGTTGAAATGGCATTTGACATCCACTTTGAGCTAAAAGAGAAGGATAACCTTCATTTGGTTCGGCAAGATACGTACCTGTCTACGAGAACGAGACATTCTTAAATGTTTTTTGTTTAGACTTGATTCAGTGTTCTCGATAAAAATAAAACGTCTGCCGCAACGCCTGTCCTTTTTTCGTGATACCAGTGCCCTTTTCATCATGTCTAAAAAAATTGTTGTGGCGCAAGTGTCGTTTTACTCGAATTTTATGTGCAAAAGATTTTGTCAAATTGAAAAGTACCGTACGTGTCGGCTTATTGATTTTATGTCAATCAACCCAGGTGGTTCTGTGACAGGTAACGAGTTGATTTGACTAATTAATTAGGGTCTATTAGGACAGTCATTAGTGTTGTGTATTTAGCAATCACTCAACATTAACAATGACTTGCAACCATCAACTACAATGTACCTCTCTTGTATAATTCTCCATTGTATTGATAATGGCTGTAAGATTTTTATGTTAACCCTGAAATACCCCAATGTAACGGAATATCTTGCAAATTGTCTGAAATAATATCTGGATATTTTCATTTTTTACTTTTTGTTTTGTAGAACTTTTGTTTATCTATTGAATACCTATAGAGCCCACTCTCTATCAAATTCCAAACTTGACTTGTTGTTCGGACCTACGTTTCTAACATTTTCTGGTTGAATGTTATCTGTTTCCTTGCGTGTTTCTTGTCCCCCAGAATTGTCTCTAAAGTGTGTCTGATAAGTGCAGTTGCACCAACGTTAATTGGAAAAAAGGGAGCAATTTCCTTCTAGGAAACCTTTTCAAAGAATCTTGAGGCAATATGGACTAAACTTGATCGAAATGGGTCTGTTTAGAAATTGTCTATCAGATTGTGTTAAAAATATGTGATATTATTTGACCTTGTTGGAACCAAACATTGTCACAACAGTCCTTCAAATGATGGATCTAGTTAAAACTGTATCCTTCAGGCCTATGTCCTATCCAGGAGTTCCATCAGCAGTGAACCTACATTTTAGTTTGATATTGGGCGGTATTTTAACTGAAACCAAATGTGGCCATAATGGTCCTTTTGTTTGTCTTTATTAAAATTGTGTCCTGCAGGTCAGAATCCTACTCAAGATGGCTGTCAGCGAGATTTACTAGTTTAACATTAAAACCTGTGGAAAAATACATTCTAAAATCATCACTTGACAACGACAGTAGAATACCGAAGGAAAAAAGCACAAGATTACATAAATCAAAGCCCAGAGACTAGGCAAAAGCAAGAACACAAGACAGAAGACCAAAGACACTACATGCCCACAAAACACTACATATACAACATAAAAGAAGTAGTAGTTAGAACCAAGTTTAGTTACAATGGTCTTTGAAAAAGCTCCTAACAAAATTGCATGACGACTGTAGGTCCTATCCCAAATGACTATCAATGGGAAAAAATATTTTACAGATAAGCACCCAGATTCAAAAGGAGCAATATGTGCATTTGGAAGCTTTATGTCAGATTATCATGACAGATTTTCTAAAAATAACACGACTTAATTTGTCTTCACATGAGTGGTTTTGAATGAAAAACTGAGTTACATTTTTGATCTGAACAACCAAAATGAATTATTGGTCACTGCATAATAGCAGACTCTTTCTAAATAATGCCACAACACATGCAAAAGGGAATTTGTATAGTTTTGAGATTGGTCCCACTCTCATTTATTCCTATGACAGCAACACTTCCAGCAGTGCTGTCAGCACTTTGATTATATTGGACCCTATGGAGAAAACTTTCAAATGTATTCTGTGAAGCTACTGAGCCAGTTACAAACAAACTTTACCACAAAAGTTCTTTGGTGATCCCTGCAAAAGAGGGGGTATACTGGATTCACCTTGTCCGTCTATTTCGTCCGTCCGTTCGTCCGTCCGAAAATGTGAAAACATGAATTTTTCACCGCATTTTTCTCAGCTTCTACAAGAGGGATTCATTTCAAAATTGGTACGCAGCCTCTATATGATTAGTTGTAAGGAACGTCATATTTTGAGTCCCGTCAGATGTGCACTTCCTGTTAAACGAATTCAGGAAATTTGGACTCACGAAATGTAGTGAAAACATGAATTTTTCGTCGCATTTTCCCCAGCTTCTACAAGAGGGATTCATTTCAAAATTGGTATGCAGCCTCTTTATGGTTAGTTGTAAGGAACGTCATTTTGAGTCCCGTCAGATTTGCATTTCCTGTTTGATGAAATGTGGACTAAGTGAAAACATGAATTTTTCGTCGCACTTCAAGTTCTCAGCTTCTACAAGAGGGATTCATTTTAAAATTAGCATGCAGCCTCTTTATGGTTTTATGGTTAGTTGTAAGTAAGGTCCTATTTTGAGTCCCGTCAGATGTGCACTTCCTGTTTGGCGAAATGCAGACTAAGTTACAAAATGTAGTGAAAACATGAATTTTTCGTCGTATTTTTCTCCGCTTCTACAAGAGGGATTCATCTCAAAATTGGTATGCAGACTTTATATGGTAAATTAGGTGTAAGGAACATCGTATTTTGAGTCCCGTCAGATGTGCACCTCCTGTATGACGAAATGTGGACTTAGATATGAAAAGTAGTGAAACTGAAAATATGAATTTTTCGTTGCATTTTTCTCAGCCTCTATTAAAGGGTTGATTTCTTAATTGAAACACAGCAATTATACGGTTAGTTGTAAGGAACTTCTTATTTTGAGTTCTGTCAGATGTGTTCTTCCTGTTTGATGAAACATGGACTTGAGTTACGAAAAGTAGTGAAAAATATAAATTTTTTTTACCAGGGTGCAATGAGTGGGGGTATACCTGGTTGCCATTCGGCGACAGCTCATGTTCAACATAGCCGCGAGCAGGGAACTTGGTAAAACTATTCCCCGTGTTGGTGGTGTTTAAGAGTTTTCTTTACAAGTTACAGAATGCATTGGCAATGATCGTTCATTTGGAGTTGCAGTGTCATGATTTGTTACGACTTATAAATTTAAAATAGATACTTTTGACACTCATGGTACAGTATAGATACAATTTAAGAAAACGCTCTATCAAATCCTCGATTGCCTCTTCACATTCTAATTTAACTAATCTACCTGTTTCGGCACTAATCCAGTAGTCAGGCTTACTCCTTTGAAAATACCTAAATTATGTCAATCTATACAAACATCCAGATACACTACAGCTTCTGTGTTTAACAAGAGCAATCAAGGATTTTCTAAAATTCAAAAGTGCGACGCCAGGAAATGTGCCACTTGTCCTCGCCTCGTCCAGGAGAATACTGTAAAATCAAATGTCAATGACAGGAACTTTACCATCAAATTCCCTGTTGACATCTCCTGACAAACACCAAGCCTGGTTTATCTGATCACTTGAACTAAACCAGGCTGTGGAATTCAGTACGTAGGTGAAACTGGTCGTCCATTACAACGACGTACCCAGGAGCAAATATATCAACATTGTTCCATTTATAATCATGACCGAAAGTATATTAAAATTCAACCACTAGAAATTGTTGAAAAATCCCCTGACCAATCCAAGAGAGAATTTGCAAGATCTAGAAGAGAATGTGAATTATCTTGGATACAAAAACTTCAGACAGTTTTCCCTTTAGGTTTAAACGACAACATCATGGGTCGAGGAAACATTTCTCAGCGTGCTTCCATTGACATCATGAGTATTTCTTCTCCGAAATTACGCCATCGCAGGTCACATGGCCGAAGAGTGAATTACAACATAAAAACAAACGTAAAAAGCTAGTAAATGTTAAAGATTTGTATACCGTTTTCAAAAACAATGGGCGACATGGCTTGTATACTAAACTTTGCTCAACTTTACAAAATCTCTTTAGAATGTGATACCATGTCTGTAAGTAGCCCAATCTATGAATGTTCGAAAATTATTTATGCTTTCTGCTATCATCGGCTTTATCCGAGAATTGGCAAACGCGATGAACATGTCAAACAATTTTTGCAAATTAAATATATAAATAAAGGAATTGATATAATCGACATCGCAGGCATTTTTCGGGTCCCAGATATTCAAAAACTAATTCCCGTATATTTTGATAACCAGGACATGCCTGTCATTTCCTTTTCTTACAAAAAGACTACTAGAAGTATTTTTTTTCAATTACTCTTCTATAACCTGTGATGCTAATTTCTAGAGGAACTACCCCAGCAGCTGAGACTGTTCAACGTCACCATATCGCTATGACCCATGTGGACATGTACTAACGGAGAACTTGAACATCATAAAGAAGTTAGAAAATTCTTTAGAAAGGGGCCTAAATATCGCCAACCTTCGAAAATAAATTGGAAAGCATGTTTTGATTTTATTAAAGACGCAGTTGACAGTTATTGTTTAAAATGGTGCAAATGAGAAAGTGCAGGCAAACACGCACTCAATATGTTCAAAGATAGAATTATGACAAAAGTCACCAACAGAATAAATTTTTATAAAGATAATTATAAAGAGTCACCGCCTAAGCTGTCTATAAACAGAATTAAGTTAAAATTAAGAGATCTTGGCAATAAATATGTATTTGTACCAGTCGATAAAGCGTCCAACAACGTTTCAATTATTTGAGAGAAATTTTAAATTGATGTCCAACAAAATGAATTGGCAAAGTCTGACACTTTCGAACGTACTAATTTTGACGAAAAACATTAACCAAACAGCACTATAGCGATACAGATATGCTCCAAGTTCCACCTAAAGATAACACCTTGCCTACTATGTACTGGGTTCCTAAGCTTCACAAAAATCCCTACAAACATCGTTTTATTTCGGCAATCCATCCATTTAACAAGTGCATTTACCTGTATTAAGGAGTTACTTATATCAAATACTGTGAAAAAACTTATCAAAACTCTGGTGTAAATTACTTTTGGAGTGTAAAAAAATCCATTGAAGTTTTAGATAAACTAAGATCAATATAAAGACCGGTTTCGTCTATTGACAGTTATGATTTTTCTACACTTTATACAACCCTTCCACATAAATTGATTCAATCGAAATTGGGACAACTTATTAAATGGTCTTTCAAATTTTCTGGTCTACAATTCATTTGTTGTAATAAAAAGCAAGGATTCTTCTCTAACGTCACTTACAAAAAATCATTGTTCCTGGACATGCGATGACATGATTAAGGCACTGAATCTTTTGCTAGACAACATTTTTGTTCGCTTCGGCAACATCGTCTATCAACAGGTCATTGGAATTCCCATGGGTACAAACTGTGCACCTCTCATTGCAGATCTTTTCCTGTTCTGTTACGAACGGGACTTTATGAAAAAACTGCAAGATGGAACCATATAAAACAGTGATGAACTTATTTCAATTTTCAACAATAACAGCAGGTATATCGACGATATCCTTAATATTGACAATCCCCAGTTTTTAGACTATGTCGACCTCATTTACCACCAAGAACTGAAACTTAATAAAGGAAACAATGAATCTAAATACTGCCCATTTCTCTATCTAACTGTCATCGTTGACTCTGGAAAAATTAAAATAAAAATTTATGATAAAAAGGATGATTTTGATTTCACTATTACTAATTTCCCTTTTCTTGATGGCGACGTTCCTGCAGCACCATCATACGGGGTGTATATATCTCAACTGGTACGATTCGCACGCGTCTGATCTACTCTTGACGACTTTAATGATCGTAACCTTATTATCACATCCAAACTATTACAACAAGGTTACAGATTTCATAGATTGATAAACACATTTAAGAAGTTTTATAGAAGATATGAACATTTGGTATCTAAGTATAATGTGACTCGGAAACAGCTTATTACT
>MJUU01002505.1:9046-26265 GCA_002080025.1 Modiolus philippinarum | reverse complement strand
AAACCCTTCGGGAAGTTTTGAATTTGATCATTATTCCGTAGTGTGACAGTGTTTTACCAGCAGACTAGGCTCCTTGAGCTAGCCGGCAGTTTAGCGGCGAGCACTCCTCGACCCATCTTTCTAAATTACGTTTTGTCTATTCTTTCCTTTTCAAGATTAGTGGTCTACCTGTATTGGGTTTTATTTGTATGTTTATTGTACTATAAGGAAACGGGATAGAGAAAGGGGAGGTTTGGATACCCATAAACCTGTTTAACCCTACCGCTGGCTGTTGCCAGTGCCGGTACCAAGTCCGGATATCCCGAGTTCCTATCGTTATCTATGTTTGTCTTTTGTCATTTTATTGTTTTTCTTGTACAGTTCTTGGGTTGATTGTGACATGTGATTGTAATGTTCGGCCATTGTAAGTGTTTCCTGTTATCTTCCTTTCATTAATTAGTTTTAACATTGGACCCAGTATGCGAAAACAAATTCTAAGATCTTCTTTGAAACTGTTGAGCCAATTATATCCAAACTTGCCACAATATTGCTTGGTTGGTCCCCTGCACGAAAGGTTTTTTCAGGTCTGCACTATATCCAACATGGCAGCCCGCGAGAAACTTAGTTTTTACATTGGACCCTTTGGGAAAACACATTCAAGGATCTTCTTATCTGAAACTACTGAGCCAATGGAACCGAACTTGATCAAAGTAGTCCTTATGTGGACCCCTGAAAAGAAAACTGTTTTTTTTCTTCATGTAAACACTTTATCCAAGATGGCTGCCAGCAGGAACATAGTGAAACATTGGACCCAATGGGAAACACTAACCGAGGTCTTCTCCCCTTGAACAAATTGGGCATATTGGAACTATAGTTTAACTATATATATGGGCTCTTTAACATAAAATGTCTATGTTAATCAAGGGCCAGGTGAGCGATACAGGCTCTTGAGAGCCTCTTGTTTCATCATATTTTGACATTACAGTGCCTGATTTGTGTAATCTGAAACATTCACATCTCTGACTAAATATCTCTGAAAGTTTTCACTGTTGTTTGAATACATTGAAGATGTGAACCTTCCTTTTAGGCCAGTTTTTATTTAAAAAATGTCAAATTTATCCAGTATTGAACTTGATCCTTTATTCATCATATATCTTCATGGTACTCAGTTGGTGTCCTGCGACGTTTCACAGTTTTGAAAGCACGGATCATGCGAAGCTATTCTTTCTGCATTGCTTTCACAAATGTTCTCAAAAAGATGCAAAGTATGTGTTTATTTGAAATTTCACTTTTGCTGAAGAGATATGGACTATTTTCATTTTATGCTTTGTCCAACTTTGTACATTTAATTTTGTTTTTATTTCTATTAGTTTCGAAAAAAGGTTCTCAGTTGAACATGAGTGATGGCGACGCAGGTCCAGACATGTAATTGGTCTTATTTTAACACCACCCAGCCAATAAAAGCAAGTTTGTCATCAACATGGTAGAGACACAATTTACCCAGATGCATTTTAGTGCATTCATACATGTTTACTGAAATAAACTTAGAATTTAAAAGCCTCAAAAGGTAAGATTCTTTTATAAATATTTTACAAGAGGATATGGAGTAATAATGTTAACTCCAACTCAAATAAATAATAATGAGCTGTATGGCAATTGCGGAAATTATCAGCAGCAGTAGAACCCAAACATTGGAAATTAACAATTTCAAAAAATGTTTTAAATGCATAAAATGAAACGAAATCCAAGTAATCATTAATATCAAAAATAGGCATTACTTCTATAATCATTACTTCTTTTGCTATTTCTGCTTTTAAGTGCCAAATTGCTTCATCATTTGTCTGGAGCAAATACTCTGCAGTTTTTAAGATAAAAGTTTGTAGCTCACCTTGCTTGAAAGACCATGTGAGCTTTGCCATCATTTTGCGTCCCTTTTCCTCAATTATGTAGAAAAAAATCTTCTGGGCAAATTGTTTCCAAACTTGGCCTAAATCATCAATGGTATTCAGTTTCAGAATTCAGATTAGTTTGAAGATCAAACAACATGGTATATGTTACTTAAGATATTTAATAGAAGGAAAATTGCTGTTTTTTTTGCAAAAAACTTGAAAATTTTCCAGTCAGATAAAAAATATATCATCATGGTACTCAGTTGGTGTCCTGCGACGTTTCACAGTTTTGAAAGCACGGATCATGCGAAGCTATTCTTGAATTTCTGCATTGCTTTCACATATGTTCTCAAAAAGATGCAAAGTATGTGTTTATTTGAAATTGGTAAAAAGATTGCAATGTTTACCCTTCCTGCAATTTGTATGAAAAAAAATGTGCCTTTGAGCTATTGCCTTTTCCTTAAAATGTTAATTTTTAAATCTTTTAATCTTCTATATAAAAAAGCAATAGATGCTTATTGTTTAAAGCACAATTATTTCAAGCAGATCAAGCTCTACATATAGCACCCCGTCAAGAGTGACTGCCAGCTTGGAACAAATTTAACATAAGACCGTAAGGACATAATTTCAAAGATCTTCTCTGAGACCACTTGACCAATTGAAAATAAATTTTATCACAGTCCTTTGATTGTCATCATTAAAAATAGTGTCTGGAAGGTTGGCAACTCAACCAAGATGGCTGCCAGTTTGGAATTTTGTTTTAAGTTGTACCCAATGGGAAAACACATTCAAAGACTTTCTCATTTGACACAACTAAATGAATATTAAATCAAAAATAAAATAAATAAAAATAGCTTGTTTCCATACAAATATGGAAATTTAGTCATACTGAAGAAAATCATGTTTATGTTTATGTTTTAATTTCCTTTCTATTCAAAATGAGCAACTTTGACAATACAGTGCTAGCTTGTTATACCACCCCTCTAATGATGGTTCAGCATTTATTGCTATCCATCTTCAAGGTTTATTTTAAAAAAAGGTTACATAGTTACTATGTTATTTGGTCCCTTTGTTTGTCTCCACCTTCACTTATTAAAATAGAATTGACTGGTCCAAAAGCAGTCTGAAATCCGGTGGTATTTAAACAATAGAAAATGAACTCTCGTTTAGAAAAGATAAAAATGTCGATTGCATTGTTTAACTCGTTACTAAGACCCGATAAAAGTTACTTATAACATGAAAATTTATATTCTGTTATGTGCATGTGACGTATCTTAATATTGACAAATGACAATTAAAAAATATATATATATATATTTTATGCACGATGTTTAGGAAAAATGAGTTTTTCGGTAATATATGGGTTCCAAAGAGATTTGGATCTAGGCGTTTCTTTATCACAAAAATTTTCAGAAAAAAAATATACATTGGCATTAAATATTTACCGTTTCATTTGCAAATTTTGGACTTGGTACACGCAGTGGTTTCGACGAAATCAAATAAAAAAAAAACGACTATTTCTTCCTCGCAACTGTCCAGTTTATATAAACAAAATCGATTATTACTCACTAAGCACGTGGGGTCTTTGAATGGACTTCAACTGAAGGCACGCCTTTTTCTTTAATTGTACCAATGAAATCTTGTGTTGATGATTACCCTTTGAAATTTTGAGTATAAAAGGAAAATGGCGCTGTTTCGAGACGATATAATTTTGCCTAGCAACATAGCATGCGTTTTGGATCTCGTCGTTGCTTATGCAAGAATAGTCACTAAATTGACCTATAAAAACAGTACGTTAAAAAATCTATCTGTGCATATAATCTTGTCTGGGTACATGCATTTTAACGCCCGATAGCAATTGATTTTGACCAATCTGTCCATTGAATATTTTCATCATGATAGTGAATTATGAAAGGAATTCGAATATTACCTCTTCTTGGAGGCAAGTTTAATCACTTTTCAACTACAAAGCAAAGATGTGGGAATTGAATGACGTTTTCACTAAACATTGTATTTGTTTATTTCTTTTGTCGATTGTTTATTTTCGTCGCCATGCTCTTAAATTTGTTCCGAAGACTATATGAACACAAAAGATTTTTTCTAGAAGGGAGATAATTTTATACCACTAGAATTCCCGCTGAAAAGGTGGTACACTGTATTTACTTATAGATTGGTACAAATCATTGCAATATTTGTGAAATCAAATTTAAAAGTTTAACAAGCTGTGAGCAATTTTGCTTCTTTCACAGAAATTATTTTTATTTTAGTTAACACCATTGTTAGTCTTGCTCTTATGTTTATAGAGCACTTGACCAATTGAAAATAAACTTTACAATACTCCTTTGATTTTCATCATTAAAAATAGTGTCTGGAAGGTTGGCACCTCAGCCAAGATGGCTGCCAGTTTGGACTTTTGTTTTAAGTTGTACCCTATGGGAAAACACATTCAAAGCCTTTCTCATTTGACACAACTTAAATAAATATTAAATTAAATAAAGATTACTTGTTTTTATACAAATATGGAAATTTATTCATACTGAAGAAAAACTTGTAAATGTGTATGTTTTAATTGCCTTTCCATTAAAAAAAGAGCAATTTTGACAAAACAGTGCTACCTTGGTATATTACCCCTCTTATGTTGGTTCATCCATCTTAAAGGTTCATTTTCAAAACGTTACATAGTTTTAATGTAATTTGGTCCCTTTGTATGTCTCCAGCTTCACTTATTTAAAAACAAATTGTCTGGTCCAAAAGGTGGTCTACTGTATCAGCTTATGGATTGGTACAAATTATTGCAATATTTTTGAAATCAAATATAGAAATTTAAATGTTATGAGAATTTTTGTTGTTTCTTTCACAGAAATTGTTTTTGATTCAGTTTACACCATTGACAGTTTTGCTCTTATTTTTATAGGCAGTTTGCATCTTTTCTGTTTAAATCATACAGCAGACTGATCTGTTATATTTGAAGTCTGTAAACTTTCTAATTCACTCTGTTCCTTGATAAATATTGACATAAAGAACAAAATATCTTTCTTATTTCACAATAAGGTAAAATCACCGAGCATTGATTGACCTCAGGTTTAATGGAAATTATTTCATATTTTTGAAATAAGAAATTGGTGTATTCATCACATTTGCAATAAAAGTGTAGTAGAATTTTGCTGCAGACAAATTATGTACTATAACAATAAACTATGACCATGCAAAATTAATTTATTGATTCTCATGCCTTCCTTCATCTAGTTGGAGGCTTGAAAAAAAGCCCCTCAACGACCTTATTTTTTTACCATTTCAATAAAATCAAAATAAAATATCACCCCCTCACTACATTTTGATGGTTTTTACAATGTAAATAGTTGCCTCGTCTATTTTTTGGCAAATAAAAATCACATCCCTCCCTCATCAGTTTCAATGTAAAATGGTCAATTAATTAACTTTGTATGGCCTACAAGTGATTTCCCAAATCTCACAACATAATTTTATTAGATCATAGAAAGTAAAGAGGTGCTTTTACATTAAATCCAACATTCATGATCAGAAATTTTTCATATCTAGATTCATTTTTATTCAGGATAGCCACATGTTGAGTCAATGACATTTTCACGAGTTTCTGAATACAACTTACAGAAATACATGAATACAAATATTTTGGTAACTTATGCTTCAAAGGTTCTTGTTCTCGTTTTGCTTGAAATGCACAGAGGTAAAGTATTGGACACTATGACAATGGTAATAGAGTTAAACACTAAAGGGACCGATGAAAACAATTCGAGCTAGACGGGTGTTTGAGCTATCCAGGTCAAACTATGATTAAACTTGAATAAAGGTACCAGAAAATAGGTTCGAGACATCCATGGTGTTTGAGCTATTGCAGTTCAAGCCAAAGAGTGAAGAAAAGTACATGTATATAAATTGAAATATCACAATACACAATGTTGATAGATGAATGTTTATTTACCCACTTTTGTTTCTCAAGTTTGAAAAGTTTCATATGTAGCATATGAAGAACCTAAATTCACCGCTACCTCGGTATTTAGATATTTGTTAACACTGGGCCGATGCCATTGCTGGTGGACTGTTAGTCCCCAAGGGTATTTACCAACCCAGTAGCCAGTGCTTCGGTGCTGGCCCGAAAATCGATTTTATTTGAAAATTTGCAATATCTAAATTTAAGAAAATTTGGTTAAACCTGAGGAGTATCTCCCTCTTGCATAGCTCTGTCCTTAGCTTATTTTTGGCTTTCCTATTTAGATCCTATTGATAATTTGTTCTCTGTCTGCTTTTACACATATTTCAGTTCATGGTTTTTCCAAATGTTTTGATTTGATCTTCACTGATGAGACATAAGTTGTCGAAATGCGCATATGAAGAACCTAAATTCACCGCTACCTCGATATTTAGTTATTTGAGGAAGTTTGAAGCTGATAATATTAATGCATTTATCAATATGATATAAAGGAATGACTTATAGACTGAACATTTGAAAGGAAGTTTCTGACATATTTATATTACATGGAAATACTTTGTTCAATATGTGGAATTGAAATAATTAGTGCCTGGCACAGTGATAATGTTTTAATATCATGGTCTAATGATTTACTTCATAACATAACAATTCATTTTGAAATATTACTATTTTAGAAAATTAATTTGACACACATCTGAAAAGACTACATTTTTGTTTTATATCATAAAAAAATATGTGTTATTTAATTAGTATTCATTATGAGCCAGTTTTCATAGTTAAAAAGTACTTTACTATTAATACTCATTCTAAAAGTACATTATTGACTAAAAAGGCTATAGCTGATGGTTAATGAGAAATAAAGAATAGATATTATTAAATAGTGAATGTAATTGAGGAATCACTTCCTTCATTATTTATTGCACTTTAATTTTCCTTGATAAATAACTTCCATTATCGTGATTTGTGAACTTTTATGATGAAAAAAAGAGAAAAAAGTGGTTCAGTTTAAATGAATACAAAGTCTTGAATTTTTAAAATTCATTATCTGTATTTTTATAAATAATATTTAATTAGTAGTTTTATTGTACAAATCAGCAAAATATTTACATATTATTGTAAATAAAATATTTTATTTATTGATTATCAACTGTTTTGTTTTTTTCCATAATGTAACATGACCATTCTGAACTTTTTTTTGGATGTTGTTATTGTTACTTTGATATTTATAAAAGTTTTGTTGTAAACAAATATCCATCAGAACATTCAATATGGCAAATAATCATGGGAAATGGTAATAATTACATTATATGTGTTAAGCTTACTTTCTCAAATTACAAAATACCATAGATACTGCAGATGGCATTTTCAACAATTGATGACTTGATAGTGAGGATTAAATCATGAGATGACATTAGAATTAGACAGAGAATCAGCTGTTATGCATGTTTTAGTGACCATTATTGCACTAAAATACAAACTTTTTGTAAGAAATAACAAAATACCGAAGTTACTGCGTTTCTGTAGTTTCTGCATATGTGCATGTCTCTTCAGTGCAGATCATATCAAAACATATGGAAATCCATGAACCGAAATATGAAAACAATTATCAACATAACCATACTGTCTGAAGCTGTCAATCATTTTTGTAATACCACCCAGCTAAAAAAACTATGTAGGTTGGCATCAGTATGGTAAAGACACAATTTCCCCAGATGTATTTTGAAGTACACACAACGAAACTTGCTGCAGATTAAATTTTTGTATCTTATTTGTTTTAAATAAGACAATAATAAAACATATATGTATCATTTTTCTAAATTTCTGCAGCTTTTCTAGGTATATTTACCGAAATAATCGAAGTTCAAATAAAAGTAATTTACATAGACCTTAATGTTAATTTCACTCAAGTTTTTAAGAAATTCAGTGTGGGAGTGATAGATGAATGATTTACACAAACCACCAAACCAATGAAAAGACACCAAATGCATTGTCTATGGATTACTTATTTGCATATAGGGTGCTTGTTTATTGTTTATACAGATGGCCAATGAGCAAACAGAATTTTGATTTTTTACTAATTTACATAAAAATGTTTGCGTAAAAATGAGAATAAAATTTGCCAGACCAGTATCCACTTACCATTTACTTTAATTCGAATAAATTTGTTTTTAGGTTAAAAGTTTTTGTTGATACCTCATCAAGTAATTACATAGTTACTTTTTGCAACGAATTCGAGCCACATGTTTTGGTTAATCGATAAACTCTGGGGCATTATAACAATAAATACAGTTTGTTTTCGACTCAAATTTTCTGTTGAAATAACATGGAATGGTAATGGTAATCTTTTTGATCCTCTGTTGTAAAATTATGGTAATACATGACCTGAAGCAGCAAAAAATTAGTTCTCAATTGGTGTATGTCATGTCATCCTTTTAACGTTTACTAAAAAAGATATTTGAGAAAAGTTCCAGCAGATTTCATCGTGGCTACTTTAGCGCATTCATTCATGTTCTACTGATAAAAACTTGAAAATTTAAATGCCTCAAAAGGTAAGATTCTTTTACAAGCATAACTTCTCTAGCTATTTCTGCTTTTGACTTCCAAACTGGTCATAAATATTCTGTAGATTTTAAGATAAAAGTTTGTGGCTCACCTTGCTTAAAAGGCCACGTGAGCTTTGCCATCATTCTTTGTTCATATTCCTCAATTATTTAAAAGATCTTCTTTTCTGAAACTGCTTGGCCATTTGTTGCCAAACTTGGCCTGAATCATCAATGGTATTCAGTTTCAAAATTGTGATTGATTAGTCTGAAGACCAAACAACATAATAGCTGTTAAGTTTAATAGATAATAGAAGGAAAAGTGCTGTTTTGGTTTTTTTTTTGCAAAAAAACTTGAAACCCTTAGATATAAAAAAAATCTTACATTGGTAAAAATGATCAGCATTGCAAAATCTACCCTCCCTGCAATTTTTATGAAAATTCGAAAATGTTCTCTTGAACTATTGCCTTTTCCTTAAGATGATCATTATTTCTAATCATTTTGTCTTCTATATAAAATATGATAGATACTTATTATTTAAAGCACAATCTACATATTGCACCTTGTCAAAAAATGGCTGAAAATTACATTAAAAAATCTTGTCCTCGAAAATAACTTTGTTAATGGAACCAAACTTAGTCACATTGGTCCTTGGATGGACCCCTTTCGAAATGTGACTATCAGGTCTGGGTCATATCCTAGATTTGTGCCAGCAGGAAACTTAGTTTAACATTCACCTTGTGAGAACATGTTTAAAGACCTTCTCCTTAAAAGCTACTGGGCCGATTTGAACCAAACTTTGTCACAATATATGTAGTTTGACAGGTGTCCTAGGTGCCCTTGTCAAAGATGGCCACCAGCAGGGATTGGGGTTTAACATTGAACTCGATGGGAAAACCCGTTTAAAGATCTCATCTGAAAGCACTTGGCCAAATGGAACTCAACTTGGTCATAATAGTCCTACCATTGTCTATTTAAAAACTGTATGGCAGGTCTAGATCGTTCTCAAGATTGTCGCCAGCCTGAAACAAAGTTTAACATGGGAATCAAACTGACTATGAAGTTTGAGCAATTGCTCATTGTTGAAGGCCTTATTATGACTCTAAGATGAAGAGATTGCTCGGCTTCACTACTAGTTTGTATTGATTTGAACTTTGTTTCATATACATTAACTCCATATCACTTTATTGCTCATTTAGCACAATGGGTGACGTTATACTATTAGCTTGATCCTGGAAACTGATTGCCAGGTTAGTGATTACATTTTCCTGGGAGCCTCTAGTTATTTTGCAGATCATTTGTGCATGTATTTCTTTTTTATACCCCTTTTTATAAAGGCCGAGGGTATATAGGATTTCTTTTGTATCCGCTTTCCAAAATTATAATACGAGTTCCCTTTGAAAAAGAACAATGTTATAAAACAGGTGAAGTTTGATTGTCACTATGATGCGTAAGTAAAGCTGTAATATTTGGTACCGTACAACGGTGTTAATTATGTTAATAATACTATCCAGAAAATTCAGTTCAATAATAAAATAAAAAAAGATACATGAAACACCTACAATGGCTGAAAACGGTCAAATGCCACAATGTACCAAGGAACTGCAAAACATAAAGCACAACAAATGAAAGTCAAAAAAGTAAACAACGATAGGAACTCAGGACAGTCGGACTTGGTACCGGCATTAGCAAAATCCAGCGGTAGGGTTAAACCAGCTTATGGGACCCAAACCTCCCATTTCTTGTCCCGTTTCTTTAAACAAACTTCTTGAAGAGGTGAATGCCACATGTTTACTTCCAACAAAACTTGCAGGAATGCTTCAGTATATATTGAAGTTGCACACCATGCATTTAAAAAAAATTTTTTTTCAAGATTTTCAAGCTATTGTTGGACTTTGCCATTTTAGCTTATTGGGGTCTTAAGATCCTTCATCTTGCTTCCATCCGTCTTTCCGTCTGTCTGTCTGTGTTTGGCTCCAAAATTTTATACAATATCCGCATCTCCTCCTACAAAATATCATTGACCTATCACAAATACTTACTGAGAAACTTAACATGCTCACTAGACCATGAAATTGAGGTCAAAGACAAAAGTCATATGCCAGTCTGACATATTCTACCCAAGCTACTTACTAGATATCATTGACCTACCACTTATAGTAGTTGAGAAATTAACCTAATCAGAGAAACTTATCGCGGCCACTAGACTGTGAAATTGAGGTCAAGGACAAAAGTCATTTGCAAGACTGAAATGTTCTACCCAAGACCAACCTATATACTATATATTATGGACCTACCACTTATAGCTACTTAGAAATGGACTTAATCAGAGAAACTAAACATGGTCACTAGACCGTGGAATTGATGTCAAGGACAAAAGTCATATGCTAGACTGACATGTACTACCAAAGACCAACCTGCATATTAAATATTATTGACCTACCACCTATAGTTATTGAGAAATGAACTTAATCAGAGAAACTCAACATGGTCACTAGACCATGAAATTGAGGTCAAGGACAAAAGTCATATGCCAGACTGGCATGTATTACCCAAGACCATCCCACATATTACATATTAGGCACCTACCACTTATAGTTATTGAGAAATGGACTTAGCAGACAAACTAACGTGGTCACAAAACCGTGAAATTGAGGTCAAGGACAAAAGTCATATGCCAGACTGACATGTACTACTCAAGACCAACCTATATACCAAATATTATTGACCTACCTTTTATAGTTATTGAGATATGGATCTAATCAGAGAAACTAAACGTGGTCACTAAACCATGAAATTGAGGTCAATCACAAAAGGCATATGCCAGACTGACATGTACTACTCAAGACCAACCTATATACCAAATACCATTGGCCTAACAATTATAGTTATTGATATATGGATCTAATCAGAGAAACTAAACGTTGTCACTAGACAGTGAAATTGAGGCCAAGGACAAAAGTCATATGCCAGACTGACATGTACTACTCAAGACCAACCTATATACCAAATATCATTGACCTACCACTTATAGTTATTGAGATATGGATCTAATCAGAGAAACTTAACGTTGTCACTAGACCGTGAAATTGAGGTCAAGGTCACATAATTTTACGTCCGTCAGGTAGCACTTGATTAGTACTACCACTGGACCAAAATATGATGTTCCTACATCAAAGGGTTTTCAAAATATCCTGTATTATAGTAAAAGTTAACGCCGTTGCCGTCATACTTTGCACGGCTATGTTGGGCGAGACAAAAACCACTTGTAGGTATGCTTCAGTATATATTATAGTTGTGCACTATGCATTTTGTTTTTCTTTTCTTTTCTTCCTTTTTTTGTTTGTTTTTCTAGATTTTCAAGCTATTTTTGGATTTTTCATCATAGCTTACTGCAGTCTTAAGGGTATACCTCCATTATCCAGAACTTCTCCTAAACTGCTTGGTACTTTCCTACCAAACTTGGAGGAATGCTTCAATATATATTGCAGATGTGTTTTTCATTAGTTTTGAATTTAAATATTATAGATTTTCTAGCTATTTGGACTTTGTCATTTTAACTTATTGGAGACTCAATGATATGCGTCCATTATCTGCAACTCCTCCTAGACCGCTGGGTAATTCCCAACCAAACTTGGAGGAATGCTTAAATATATATTGCAGATGTGCACCATACATTTTGTTTTTCATTTATTTTGATTTCATTTAGATTTTCTAGCTATTTGGAATTTGGTGTTTTAATTTATTGGAGTTTAAAGGGTATGCCGCTAATATCTGCAACTCCTACTAAATTGCTTAGTACTTTCCAATCAAACTTGCAGGAATGCTACAATATATACTGTTTATGTACCCGATGCACTCTGGTTTTCTTTAATTTATATAGTGCAGGCGACACTTATATGTTCCGTGGACCGTTCTTGCATTTTTTTGCAGATCAATTAAAAAAATATGTAAAAGGTGGGCACGATACCTTTATTTTGATGTTTGATAATGCAAAAATGCCAGTTGTTCTGAACACTTTTCCAACAGGGTATCCCATTTGTCCGGATCTAATCTGCTATAGTGTTTTTTTTAAAACAGTACTGTTATTTGCAGATCAAATGAATAATAATCAGTAGTGTGCTTTGTCTCTTTGATTTTAACTTTTTATCATTTATGTCAAAAATGACAGTTTTGAACCTTTTTTTCCAAGACATTAAGTTCAATTGAAAAATACAAATGAAAGGTGTGCATGGTACTTTTATTTTGATTTTTGATAATTAAATCTAAAAATACTATCCTTGAACTTATTTATTTTCACATCAAATATTTGCCAACAGGGTTCCCAAAATTTTCTACAAATTTCAAGACAGGGAGTTTTATTTTTAGCTCAAATTACATTTATACCGAAGTTATTTTTAATTTAGTTTCTGTATATGGTCATTTCGAAAATTTATGCTTCCTCGGTGCAGATCAAATTAAAACATTTGGAAGATCATAAACCATCTGAAAGAGCACTAACAACCCAACAAGAAATCCTCGATGGAAAGCCAAAATCAGCTTAATACGGACAGAGCTTTGCACGAGGGAGATACTCCTTAGTTTAAAGAAAATTTTGTAAAATATATTTATTGCAAGTTTTCATATAAAATCAGTTTTAGGGTCAGCATCGAACTACTGAGTTAGTTAATACCCAAGGATCAGCAACAAAAGACCAGCTACGTGGTTGGAGAATAAACTCGGGGACTTACAGTTCACCAGCAAATGAATCGACCCAGTGGTATTAAAATACCGAAGTTGCTTTGAATTTAGTTTCGGCATAGGCAATTTCGACAACTTATGTCTCTTCAGTGCAGACCAAACCAAACATAATATATTATCCACGATTTGGATATACTTTTAATTTTAAACTCAATTTCTGTAAGCAAACAAAAATTTTCCGTCGTCTGTCTGTCTGTCGGGGGTCATGTGCAGACAAAGTTTAAATCCTAAAATTCGAGTTTATCTGCAATTCTTTGACACTGCAGGAAGGTTCTCAAATAATTGTTTTCTGAATACCGCAAATTACAATGGTAATGAATTTGTGGTTTATCTTCCTGTGTAATATTAACTATACTGAAATAGTAACTACATGTTGATATGCCTGTTTTGACGATAAATAAGCTATAAAACATTTTCCCTTCTTATTTTTAATAATGTTTTATTGTTTTTAAAATTAATTTTGGAACCACAAAAGGGAAATGAATTGTCTTTCCACATGACACACAATCTTAAGTCTTTTATTAAATATTTTGCACGCAAATACTAATGATAAAGTGATTAAATGAACAAGTTTAACACAGAAACCATAGTTTCTTTCGTTGCAATTTAATTTGCAATTGCAAAGGTTGCGGCCATTTCTGAGAGATATAATAGTGTAAATACTTAAAATTTGCAGAATTTCATGGGACTTCACAAAATCCCTCTTATTAACCGACATGTTTGCGCAATTTATATCTTTGCAATTTTAGTAACCGATTCCTCCAATATAGTGTATTTGTTTTATATCAGGGATTCAAAACCTCTAGAGGGTGTATTTATTTAATACTGTTATTATATTTTTTTCAAGCTATCCCATTGACCAGAACATAATCACATGACCCCCTATATTATGGTTGCACAGAAACGGCATTGATGTATCAAAAACGGCTGATTGCATGAGTGATATTGTATGGTTGCTAAAATAACTCAAAGAATAATTCTTCTTCATGTCACCTAAAAGGTCATTCAGAATTTTCATTGTTGTACTATAATCAGTACAACTGGAAAATTGGATAGGAGAAATTAATTAAGGCATATTTTAGCGAAATGTAAATTTCATTTCATTTTAGATATTTGACTGATTTACCGCCATGTTATTATACTTAACAAGAAATTTTTTGTTTGCTTCTTTTTGTTTGTAGGAAAATTGAAAGGATATGGAGTGAATGTACATGTGACAAAAACGCACACGATACATAGAAAACTCCAGTTTATCAAGGACAGGGCTTTTATTCCTTTCTACATCTTGATGTCGCCTGAGGGTCTTCAACAAGAGGTGAACAATATTCACCCCCTCATGCGAGATCAAGAAGGCCCCTAGCGTGCACATAAGCAGTATTCTTGACAAAATTTATATCAAGGTCACTCCCTTGCTCCCCACCCGCCATGGAGTGCCAACTTGGGCGATCCTCAAGAGTTATCCAGCTGAAAGCACCAGGGTTACAAGAAGAGAATAAAAATATTGAGTATCTACTTGAGCAGGCCAAAAAATCACGATTTTTAAATGAAAGAAATGTATGCAAGGACATATTTAAACACTGATAAAAGAAAATTTCAAAATCAGGATAGTAAAATGGAATATATGTGTATATGTGCATTAGTAATGGTAAAAGTGTTTCAATTAATATGCATCAATTCTTTCAGTTTTTGAACATCTTTGATTTTATGGTCTTCCAAACGTTTAGATTTTATCTGCACTGATGAGACATTTGTTGTCGAAATGCGCATATGCAGAAAATAAATTCACAGTAACTTCGGTATTTAGTTATTCAATTAATAATATTATACAATTATAGCCTATTGATGAGGTCAATGCAGAAATTTATTGACATGAGAAATGGATATTGGCCGAGGACAAAGTCCGAGTGTCAATATACTTTTTGTCATGTCAATAAATTTCTGCATTGACCGAATTCAAGAGGCTACAATTGTTTTATTATTTTCAATGTTTTCCAAATGTTATTTTTATAGCTTTTTTAGATAAATGAATTGCCTCACAAATTTTAAAATAACGACATGAATCTAACAACCATGCTTAAAATTCTCATTGAATTCTAATCAGTGGAACTAGAAATTGACACATGCTATACAACAAAAAAAAAAAAAAAAAAAAAATAAATAAAAAAAAAAAATAAACAGATCAATATTTTAAAATAAAGTTTTTGCCAAAAGTATTCCTTATTTTTGTTTTGCTTGTCTTTTGTTCTATTGAGAATTTTTGAACTGAAATTAAGTGGGATCAAATAAATATAGACTAACAAATCATATGTAAGAAAATATTATTTTTAATCAATTAATTATAATTATCCATCTTTATTACAAGTCAGTTCAGCTTTTACCCATTGTATTTAAAATGATTTCTATTTTTAGCACGAAGTCAATACATAAAGTCAACTAGAAAACACGAGGGGACTTGAAGTCATCACGAGGTCTTCAAATGTGGGATTTGCTCATACTTCATAGTAAGTTCAAGACGGCCCTCTATAACACCGGTTTGAGCGGAATTCTTGGCTATACATGAATTGACCATGACATGTGGACGGATTGCACAGATTCATGCATTTCGGTTACATTCCAAGATCTGTGCTTATCCAATTGTTGTCCTTGGATTATTAGTTTGTTCTCACTTTTTTTAACCTTTCTCCTTTGCAATTCTGGAATGAATGAAGGGGGGCTGACTTCCGTCTTCAACAATTCTGCAAATATTAATAAAAAAGATCAAATCTTTCCCCAGTTAGAGTAGTACGTATTGAGAAAAAGCGGCATATCATAATAAATTATCACGTACAGTAGGAGAAATATGGACATGTGAGCTATTAAAATTGATCAACTGACACATTTAACAGCTAATATGTCAATATTTCCTGAATTTGAGAGCTGTTTCGCAAAACATATTTTGTTCAGTTTACAAATCCATGTAACGGAAAATGGATATTTGAACCGTGCAAACTTGATCACAGAAGATTTAAAAGTTTTGCAGAAACACCTGCCTAAAGTTGAAAACAGTGGTGGACCTAGACATAATGAAGAACGACGACATGACTTCTATGTGATTCAGAATAAACTTCTGTCATGGAGCAATACTTGAGCCCCATTTTGTCAACCTTTCAACATGACCAAGATTATAATATTCTATTGAACTGCTTAAACTAACGATATATTAAATGACGTCGAAGGTATTGCTTGATCACAATCTTAGCCTTTTTAGCCTGCTTTTTAACCTGGACATATAGACTGACCTTGGTAATCATCTAGACACTGAACTTGACCGTGAACTTTACGAATACATACTTTATGATACCTGATGCATGGTCGATGACATCGTTGTAGTAATTCGGTAAAAAAAAAAATACAAAACAGGAAAACAGCAAACACCTACAATGGCCAGGAACTACAATCACATGCCACAATTTACAAGCAAACTGCACCAGAAAAACAATAATGAAAACAAGAGACAAGCATAAATAACGATAGGAACTCGGGATAGCCGGACTTGGTACCGGCACCAGCAAAAGCCAGTGGTAGGGTTAAACCGGTTTATGGGTACCCAAACCTCCCCTTTCTCTATCCCGTTTCCCTATAGTATCATAAACACGCGAATAAAACCCAATACAGGTAGACTACTAACTCAATGACCACTATCTTGGAACAGAAAAAGCATAAGACAAAACGTAATTTTGAAAGAAGGGTCAAAGAGTGCTCGCCGCTAAACTGCCGGCCAGCTCAAGGAATCTAGTCTGCTGGTAAAACACTGTCGCACTACGGAAGAAAAATCAAACTCAAAACTTCCCGAAGGGTTTGGTAAAGAGTTTTCATGTATTTCAGCAGACATCGGCAGTATCAGTGAGAGGCCAGTATATATGTAAAGTCTTCAGGTCACTGGAATCCAAAGCCAATTTAACGGATTTGTTCAGAATATCTCGTCGATATCCACTATTACGTAAAGAATGTAAGTTACGTCCCAGTTTTTCTGCATTATTAATCAGTTTTTGACATTTTTTAACAACATTTCCATAAAATCGAGGATGAGAAATGCCCTTTGTTATTAGCTGTTTCCGAGT
>MJUU01002504.1:241602-270755 GCA_002080025.1 Modiolus philippinarum | reverse complement strand
CACTCGGGTAAATTCATAGCTCGAACCAAAACTTTACTGGGGTAGTTTCTCTTAACAAAAAAGATTTCACACTGTTACATTAAGTCCTGAAGTCCTGCTCGTCACTGCAAATACGACGAAGTCGCAAGAATTGTGACCTTTGAATAACATCCTTGCATGATTTGGAATGGCAGACCCCATAATTTAGGTAACAGTGGGCGTCTATCGGTTTGTAAAACACTTAAGAGGAAATTTGCCCATCTCTTATGGTAAAATTAATGTCGAGGAAAGAGAGACTATCTTTGGGAATTTTGAAAGTCTATTTGATGGCCGGATGGTACGAGGAAACATAGTCAATGAAAGACTTAAGTTCATTTTCATTGGCAGATGAAACCCAAACCACATCATCAATGTATCTTTTATAAAGTTCTGAGACAGGTCCTATATATTCTTAGATCATCTTTTCTTCAGGGTATCCAAGAAATAATTAAACAGGCAAAACTTGGACCCATTAGGTACACTCGCAATGCCACCGAACTGACTATAATATTCCCCTTCAAGTTTATAAGTGTTGAGGGTCAGAACTAGTTCAGCAAGCCTAAGGATGATGTCTGTTTGACATAAGGATTAGGTCTTCTGTCTAAAAATTTCTTGAAGCTACCAAAGCATCGTTTTTGGAGATGCTAGTGTAGAGGGCAGTGACATCCATAGTGAATATTTTCAATTCCGCATTTTCTGGCCAAACACCCACACCACCCCCNCCCCACACAAAAAAAAAAAAAAAAAAAAAAAAAAAAAAAACTCAATAATATTGAAGGCATTTGTAGTGCCCTTGATGTATGTTGGTAGATTCTCCACAATTGAAATAAAAACTAGAAATGTACTCTAATGAATTTACTATTGTGTTGTCTATGCTTTGAAAGAGAACGAAGAAAAGTAGCTTGGTTGTCATTAGACCTGGTATAAACCATTTTATCTAACCATTTTTACTAATTTAATAAAACGATGTAATTGTTTTGTTGAATATATATCATACTGTTCAACAGTGTCGAAATGTTCTAGCCTTCTTTTACTTACTCTAAGGACGTGTACAACAATCAACAAAAAGAAAATTATTTATTTTGGGTGACGGAGGTCTAAAACTGTCAGTTAAAATTGCTTTTTTTATTTTCATGACGTTTACTTTGTTATTAGAGCGGGTACATTACTTTTCCGGAAAATATTTCAAATGTTAATTATTACGTTTCCGCGTATCAAAAGTTCATGTATTGCGTTTCCGAAAATTTAGCTGGTTCGAAAGGTAGCTTTCATGACTATTTTAATGAATAAAAAATATGATGACAAAAATGATCGTCAATTTTGTGGACTAATGCACTGCGTGGATCCACACTATTTTGGATGAGCTTTGATTCATTGATAAATTCAGTAAGAATTTTGAATATGTTCCCTTAAAAAATTTCAATACGAGTATGAATTTCACCGAATTGCACGAGTTAAATTTTTAAAAAAATATCAAAACAATAAATATCAAAACAATAAACACTTGAAAGCTAAAAAAAGAAATCCCCCTGATGCGATAATACAAAAAGTAAAAAAAATGCAAATGGCAAAAGTTGCAGCTTTAATTCAAAATTTATTGAAACTTGTATAGTGGTCTTCAATGTTTATCTATTCATTTTTTAATGGTTAAATATTGCAAAATAAAACTTTTCATTGTGGATATAATGTAACGAAATATTTTACAGAGGTAAGATATTTCTTTTGTGGAAACGTGTTTTTATTTTCTGGACATGTAATCTATATTTTTGCCGAAAGGTAAACTTTTTCTTCCGGAAAACTAATATCTTTTTTCAGGAAAAGTAATGCCTATTTGCGTAAATTTAAAACGCCAATTAGATAAAAAAAATATAATAAAAATTGGGGTCACTGGTCCTAAAAGTGTGAAAATCGGCTATTTTGGTTGAACAGGTTATACCTAATTTTAACAAAAGTTGGTTATTTTAGCTACATCGGATATATATTTTTTTTGATTTTGGGTCGCCATTAGCTAGTATACTTGCGTTCGAAAAAACTGGGACCATCGAACCTATTTTTAATAAAAGGCAAAAACTGCATGAATTAATTTTTCCGAATATATCTTTGTAAAATTTTTCCCATTTAATGTTGAAAATGTTCAATACTCTGTACGGTTATCCAATAAAAGTTTGCATTTTTGATTCAATTAAACTATTCTACCACATCGAAAATATCTTGCAGAAATTTCCTGTAGTGTAAGTTTTGTCAGATGCTCAGTTTTAATAAAGCATTAATAAACTCTCAATTTAGGTCTAACTTATAACTATATGGACCTGGTCAAGGATTGGTTGAGGAGGTCCGTAAAGTTATGAGGTCAATAATCTTAAAGTTATCACAGGGACTTGCTTCGGTAATTATACCATCAATGTACGGTCGACCGAAAAAATCATCCTTTTGTAGTGATGAAAGGTATATTTAGAGCATGTGTAGTGCCCTTAATACATTTTGGTAGATTTTCGACAATTGCAATAAAGACCTGATGGTTAAAACTAGAAATGTGCCCAGTTAGACACCTACAAACTGAAAGTATTGGTCTAGTAGAATTCCCCCAATTCATGTTTAATGGAAAATTTATAAACGAGATATTATTGGAGATACAATCAAGTTATACTCTTCTTCCTTTTTGACGATTTCTTTTTTTCATGTTGGATTTAAGGGTTTTTTTTTGAAGACTTGTGGGTCCGAAAATTGAAAACCTCTTTTTGCAATATAACATTTAGAGTCCCAGGCAAGAAAGATATCTCCTTTGTCTGCAGCTTTGATTACAAAAACTCCTCGACACATTGGCAAAAATTAAAACAAAATACAGTATGATCATATTTCTTTTTTACACATTTCATATAGTTCAGAATCGAGCACTTTTTTTACACAGTACACTTTTGTTTCACGTCAGTTTCGTAGCCTTTTCTAGTTTTGCTACGACGGAAAAAAAATGTTTTGTCTTTTGTCTTTTTTTTTTGGGGGGGGGCTTTTTTTGCTTGCCCCATTAAATGTAGATCATATGGCTGAAATTTAATGCCATTCTTTCAATTTCTTAATTTTATCTTGTTTTCTGATTTGTATACATGTCCGTTTTATCTTTTAACTTATGGCCTATTTTCATCGAATTTAATTTTGGGTTAATTTCATTGGTTTATGATATTTTATTAAATGGCTGGTGTGTGTGGTAATGCTAACCTTAATGGTTTGCCTTTTGCTACAACGACAGAATAACAGTTTGTAGAATATTAAATTTATACAATGTAATAATATAAACCTTCTTGGAAACCGTTGAATATTTAACCTGTACATGACTCTATGGTTTTCTGTTTGTTTGTTTGTTTTGTATGTTTTTGGTTAGGGGATTACTAATTATGTTGTTTCTGTTTTCAAATCTGGCAGAACACAACTTGAGAGAAGTTACTAATCGAAATACTGAATACCAATAAGTGGAAACTACTACTTGACAAGTGAAGCTATATTATCAACCAAGTAGCCTGTAGTGTAACTGATAAATTTATTTTAAGATGTAAAAAAAAAAACTTCTTCGATGTACAAGTGCAAAGAAAATTTATGGGGCATTGGGACCTTCCTTTATATTCCCCACTTTAATAGAAAAGAAATAATTTTTATAGACAGACCAATAAATTCGTATTGCAGACTGGGTTTATCGAATATTAGTTCCAACTTCATCCAACAGCATACATTCAAATACGGTATTACATGTTTATATGATTCTGCTAGATTATACCAATGTGTAAATATTAGCTATTTCCATGCTATGGAGTTACAACGTCCGTCCTTCTTTTGTTTTTCAAAATATCTTTACCATTCGAACCAAACCAAATTATATCTAAAAATGAAAACATTAGTGTGTTGTTTCAAAATACAAAAATACCCGAGTTGCATAATAAACAGTAAATTTTGTTTTTTAAAGAGTAACCTCTCATCAGCAGCATAAGACTCAAATAATATGGAAACCCATAATTCAAAAATAGTCCAATTAAAATACCATTATAAAAATATCGAAATTGGGGGGCAAAAATCAGTACCAAGGACATCAAACAAATGCAATACACGGAATGAAGCCTCTACAAAATTTTATCCAATAAGTCAGACTACCAAACAATACTGCTGCTGTTACTAAAAATAGAACAAAGGGACAAATTTGTAGACATTTGCAAAACTCTGACAAGATAAGCGTTGTACTCATGACAAAATCTACCTACCAAGTAATTCTGACAAAATAATCCTGTAAGATGCTGTTTCTACATTCCGTTTAATTTTCGTTTTTTGTCATATATTTTTTGTTTTCAAAAAAGGTCAGAGATAAAGGTTAAATTTCATTGTAGAAGTGTTCAGTATATCTAGTTTTACATTCCCTTTGTTTGTAAGTAACATTTAATTACTCAAATAGTACTCATAGCATTCATTATGTATATAGTGATGGGGGTGTCCGTCCGTCCTTCCGTCCGTCTTTCCGTCCGTTACACCTGAGGATACCTATCTCTTATCCGCTACTCCTCCTGAACCAGTGAAAAGATTTTCATGAAACTTTAGCACAATCTTTATGACATAATGTAGATGTGCACCTCCTATTTCAGAGTTTGTTTGATCGATTTTTGGGGTTTCCCATAGCAAAACATGGACTTAGCCATTACTTTACAAGGGGTACCCATCTCTTATCCTCTACTCCTCCTGAACCACTGAATAGATTTTCGTGAAACTTTAGCACAGTCTGTATTTCATAATTTAGATATGCACCTCCTATTTCAAAATTTGATTTGATTGATTTTTGAGGTTTCCCATGGCAAAGCTTGTACTTAGCCATTACATTACAAGTGGGTACATTGTACACGTCTCTTATCCCCTGCTCCTCCTGAACTACTGATTAGATTTTCATGAACCTTTAACTCTTTCTTTATGACATAATGTAGATGTGCACCTCCTATTTCAGAATTTGATTTGATTGATTTTTGGGGGGACTAAGCCATTACGTTACAAGGGGTACCCTTCGATGATCATCTACTCCTCCTGAACCACTGAATAGATTTTCATGAAACTTTAGCACAGTCTTTATGACATTATGTAGATGTGCACCTCTTATTTCAGATTTTAATTTGATTGATTTTTTGGGTTTCCCATAGCAAAACATGGGCTTAGCCATTACATTACAAGTGGGTAACCGTCTCTTATCCGGTACTCCTCCTGAACTACTGAATAGATTTTCATGAAACTTTTACCACAGTCTTTATGACATAATGTAGATGTGCACCCCGTATTTCAGAATTTGATTTGATTGATTTTAAATTTCTGTAATCAAATGGGGGTGCGGGGGGTATTTATTTGTGAGCTTTGCTCACAGTTTTTCTAGTTTTAGTCTAATATGGGACTTTTGAATCGTGTTCACTCCGGAAACAGATCTATTTTATACGTAAAAAATCAATGCACTAATACATTGAGAGGGAATTACTAATTAATGAACACTGTTGAGCTAAAGGCGATTTATATTTAATCGATTTTTAGCGCTTCAGTTTAATTTTTTTTTCGTTAATTAAAATTTAAAGAATTTTGAAATAGAAAAAAATATAAATGCATTTCCATTTTACAAATAGTTTGTTTTTTCATGTGGTATATATTTCTTTCAACAGGTTTAGAAATCCAGTAACTTTATTACTGGTATCCGAGGCGATCGTTTCCGCCTTCAATTACACGAAAGTCCAGTATTTATGCAGCTGATTTTATTTTGGAAGTATCACAGAAAGATGGTAAAACTAAGCTACTAAATACCGAGTGGTACAAGAGCTACACTTGCGTTGCATGAAGTAAACTTCTGAACATATCCTTGATGGTGTTATTTCAGTCAACGCTGATTTTGTATAGATACATTTAAATTTATATTTTTGTCTTTTGTATATATATCTAAGCAGACCCACATCAATATACACATTACTAGATAAAAATATTCTTTACATTCATTTCCTTTTCACCTAGTAGCCCTAATCAGTACATAGAATTCTGCAGGGTAATCTTTTATGCTTTCTCATAAGTAATCTTGAAAAAAAAATGAATAAAAAGAAGTAAGTGTTTTTGCTATGGACTTCTGTTTTATCACTTGTAGCTTGTAAATTTAATAAGATAAATAAAATGATATACTATCAGTCTTCATGCAAATTTGAGAAAAAAAAATGAAATTGTTTACCAGATTCTATCTAACCTTTTATTTATGTCCAATATCGTTATATTTAAATAAATAACATCAATTTTCAGATTTTGTAGACCTGATGTCAGGGGCGTTATGTAAACTTTAATTTTTGTCCAGGACCATTCTTTTCACATCTATACATGTCATGAAGAACTAAGGTTCAAAATATGGATTCAGAGAAGAATTCCAAAACAAATTATCTGTCTTTGAAAGTTTTGGGAAATTTACCAAATTGGAATAATTTTTTTTGCAAAAAATTTTGAGAGTTTCAGAAAATTTACAAAATTTGGAATCAACAATTTTTACTATCTAATTATTGAAAATGACTGATTGCAATTACATGTATACAAAAGTTATGGTTTGTATGAAGAATTCCCCAAAATGAGTGGTCTTTGACAATTCAGGAAATATATTTTTTGAAATCCAATTGGTTAAAATGTTCGTTTCAATTAATCAAATTTTTAACTATTATTTCAGCATTAAATTAAAAAAATCAGTGGTCTTTGAGACTTTCGGGAAATTTAAAAAATTTGGAATCAAATATGTATACAAGCTGTTCAGTGATAAGTTTGTTCTAAAAGAAACTCGTAGGTAGTATTTCAAAAAAAAAATAAATAAATAAATAGTCTCTTAGATCCCGCATCCATGGGATGATAAACATGGATGTAGCGTTGCTCGACATCTAGTAATGAATTTGGCTCGTGCTAGGGGCCGTCTTGAATTTACTGTGGGGTATGAGCAAAGCTCATTGTTGAAGGCTTCATGGTGACTTCATGATGAAGAACAAAATTAAAAGCGTTGTTTCGTTGCTTGTATTTGCCATGTATTTGTAGAGACTTTGTCTCATGTGAATTTATTCCATATCCCTTCATTGATTAGATTTTCAGGATATTAACCAAATTGAAAGCACATTTAATACTTCTTAGTATTCAAAATGTTGTTTTATATTCCAAACAATGGCCAAAATATAAGAATAATATGCGAAAATTCCAAAAAAGATGCGTCTGACATTTTCAGGCAATTTACCGAAGTAAGAACCGGTTTTGAAATTTCAAATAGTTACTGCATATTTATGGATTATATGCAACAGTTCTGCACCTTAATCAAACTCCTACATCCAAAAATGTAGTGAGATTTCACCTCACATGCATGCTGCATATTTTAAAATCCACATCTTGAGCCTTTGTGAAAATCCAGATCCTTGGGCCTCTAATTTGCACCAAATTAAATATCAAAAATATGAAAACATATTGCGCATCTACAAACTATATATATAGTAAACGATTCTATAACAAAATAAAATCCCCAAATTCAAAATGTAGGAGGTTGTGTCACATGCCACATGTGCCAAAACCGATAGCATTGGGTCTCTTGTTAGGACTAAGACCACTATTTAAAAAAGCAAAAGATTATTATGCAACAATTCAACAACAAAAATAAATTCCTAAATCCAAAATTTTAAGAGGTGTTCAAGTCACAAGAAAAGCGGGATGGACAGACGGAGGCAACAACTCAATAACCGAACTTTCGAAGTGTTGGGATAAAAACAAAATAAATAGGGACATTCGAGATTTTTGATGTGCATAGTAAATCAAATGTACAGATTGCATTATGTGTGGTCCGTGCCGTTTCTAGTTAAAGCAAATATTATAATTGTCTTCAACTTGTACTTGTTTTATTTTACACACATTGGATACTTAGATCTTTCTCATTGTGAACAGCACCTGTGTTCATGCCTATGTCTAAGTGTGAAATTGATACTTCCAAGTCAAAAATTTTATTACTATTTAAAATTAATTAGGTGTCAAAATAAACAGATAATTATTATTAAATGAGAAACTGTAGTCATTAATTGGTATTTTGTTCTCTATTATTTGTCTATAATTTCGGTTAATATTCATGTTCCCCATGGAATCTACAATTGTCGTATTTTATAAACTAATACGTTTTCAGACAGCTGTGAAATTGATCTGGGTGATACCCGGTAAATTTGGATATTAGGAAGCCGTTTTTAGTCCTTAACATACATAAACCTTTATTTTATTAGAGCAATTGAAGTTGTAATTTACCTTATTAAGTATTTTATTTATCACCGTTTTGTAAATGTGACATTTATGTTGTAAGTGATACTGACCCACAGTTTGAATGAAATAGCAGGACGTATATCACCACAAATCACATTTATTTTTTCATATTTACATACCAAAAATATTACATGTGCGTCGGGGAGATATAGCCCATTTTATTTCATGAAATGTTCTATATATTATTATCACGAATAGAGAAAACAACTGTCAAGGATAAATGTAATTTGTTTGAAACAGCAATGATGCGAAAATCATTTAGAATTGAATTAAAAATCACAATGATGATATGTCGCTAAATTAGAAAATACTGAATGACTTGAATTCGGCACGCATGCATGCTGACACTGCATGTATATCTATATAAAATGCAGAAAAAGACGAGGTTTTATAAAATGATGTTGCATATAGGTCTAGTGTAATGTGTGTTCAATATTTCAACAGAAATTCTTTACCTCTCCTCGCGTAGTTGTGAGGTATTATAACAACGGCAGTAGAATACCGAAGGAACAAAGAACAAAATTACACAAATCAAAGTCCAGAGAAAAGACAAAAGTAAGAACACCCAGAACGCTTCACGACCACAAAACGCAAACATTACAAATACAACAATAAAAACTAATGCGCTAACAGTGTGAACTCTCAAAAAGAGTGACATCAGTTTCCCCGGAAGACTAAGCATGTCCTGCTATGTATACAGCACACGTCACACTGTCACTTGGTCAATCCAGGGTAAAGTTAGAATCGGTAATGTCAAATCCGGGAAGACGCGAATCTAGCTGAAAATGTCAGTTTTCATTTGTGACACTGAAATTTCATATCTGTCTATGATGTCGCGGTGACGGCCATAGAATATCTGAAGATACGAAAGTACATTGTAACAACGGCTGAACATAGCCCCGACTCAGCAGTTTTTGTGACAGTGCTTTTGCTCTTTCCACAAAGTCACTGTATGAACTTCAAGCTCTACAGTAACGAATTAATTGTGAAATATACACTCCATATGCGTGGGAGGTAGGTATATTGATGCCGACAAGGGGAGAGTTCACAATTGGGAAGTTAAAATCATCACGTTTGTCATACAGCCTAGATTTCAGACTTTCATGCTCGTCAATGTATAACAAAAGGTCGAGGTATGAAGCAGAATTGGGTGTATCGGTTGTCTCTTTAATATCAAGATCAAGTTCATTGGCGTTGATCCGATGTAAATAGTCTTTAAATCTTGGGTTATTAAGAGAAAGTACATCGTTGTTTTTGTTTCTGTTGTATTAACCCTTGTAAAAACTTTGCTTCATACGAGTAAAGGAGAGTAGCGTACAATGTGTTCCCATAGGAATCCCTATTGTTTGTTGAATATTATGCGATATCCTTAGGAGTGTGTCCGTTTGTCCGTCTTTCAAAGGTTTTTTGATGATAGAAAATTGAAAAAGAATCAATTTAGGCGGAAAAAATAGATGAGTTGCTCCTCAAAGGTATCAATAAAATAAGGGAAAAATAGGCAATTCGTGGGCAAAAAAATGGTTCTCAAGTCAATAAAGGGGTCCGATAATTTGACAGCAATGCAAAATTTTGAACGGTGAGTGTTCTTTAAACAAGTCATTTAAGATATTTATATGGAACCATATACGATTTTGTCCACAGTCAAGGACAGGCATCAAACATATATACTGTGAGTTCATCAATGGCCAAAGTGACATAAATCACATGTGAATACTTAAAAATTCGGATAAATTATTGGAAAATCTCAAAATCGTCTCATTTCTCCAAAAAACAGTCTCTCGAAAAATTCGATTTTTCTGAACTTTTTACCACACTTCATTGCGCTAAACTCAGATCATTCAAAGGTCTTTCTTGATTAAAAGAAATTGTTCGAATTAAGTTACATCAATTTAAAAGGAAAAGTTTGCTTCACTGAAAAAAAAAAACCAGTTATACAATATGCTTGAATTTCGTATTGATATATCTGTCACATTCGTAGATGGTATTTATCAACAGAAGTAGTATACCAATGGGCACGAATTCTTCTTCGCTACTCGCACATTTCTTCTTAAACTCCTACGAGACTTAATTTTATAATTGAATAATTCAGGACTGAATTGAATCTCTAAAAATAAAAAATGCCAGATCCTTTAATCTCAATTATAGGTGAAAGGATGATTTTTTTCCATTAATACCCTATCTTTTGCTAAATTGATCCTATTTAGAGATAAAGAAACATAAGATACTATTAAATCTTCATCTTTTTAGACGTTACAAAAATGGTCATCTCATTTCTAGGATTTACAACAAAAGGTACGCCTTAATTGGAAATTAATCAACATACCTAATATGGTCAGTAAAATTTCGAATTTTTTTGTTTACCGGTTGAATGTTTCACGGTTGATTCGTTATGCGAGAGCCAGTACCAATTACTTAGACATAGTTATCCCCGCGACATCCCTATTAGGGCTTCAAAAAATTCTTTTCATACGATCATTCAAAAGTTCTTTAATAGACATCAATTCTTTATGGAAAAAAAAAAGATTTTTCGGTGCAAACTGTGATTAAAGATTGTTTTTTACCTAGTACATTGGAATAAACATTTCCGGTCAGTTGTTAAATAGATCTTTCAAAAACATACTTTACTCACTCACAGTGTGACAGCCGCTGTTAATAGAGCAGGACATGCTTACCATTCGGATCCGGAGCGCCTTATGTTACTTTCAGTATTATGGGAGTTCACACTGTAAGACCTTGGTTTTGAATGTTGTGTTTTTTTTTATTTCTGTGCTTTGTAGCTGTCTAACGTCATTGTTTTCTATGTCTTCGTTTTTGCCACGTCTTTGGACTTAGATTTTTGCACATACTACTCCTTTGTTCCTTCGGTATTCTAATGCCTCTGTCCTTAGCTGATTTTGGCTTTCTATTTAGATCATATTTGGTAATTTGTTCTCTATCAGTTTTTAAACATCTTTGACTTAATGGTCTTCCAAACGTTTAGATTTTATCTACACTGGAGAGACATAAGTTGTCGAAAAGCGCATATGCAGAATCAAAATTCACAGTAACTTCGGTATTTAGTTATTTGTTACCACTGGGTCGATGCCTCCGCTGGTGGACTGTTAGTCCCCGAGGGTATTCACCAGCCCAGTAGTCAGTACTTCGGTCCTGACCCGAAAGCCGACTCTATTTGGAACCTTACAATATCTAATTTTTGTAAATTTTGTTAAAACTAAGGAGTATCTGCCTCATGCAAAACTCTGTCCATAGCTGATTTTGGCTTTCTATTTAGATCATATTTGGTAATTTGTTCTCTATCAGTTTTTAAACATCTTTGACTTAATGGTCTTCCAAACGTTTAGATTTTATCTACACTGAAGAGACATAAGTTGTCGAAATGCGCATATGCAGAATCAAAATTCACAGTAACTTCGGTATTTAGTTATTTGTTACCACTGGGTCGATGCCTCCGCTGGTGGACTGCTAGTCCCCGAGGGTATTCACCAGCCCAGTAGTCAGTACTTCGGTCCTCACCCGAAAGCCAATTCTATTTGGAACCTTACAATATCTAATTTTTGTAAATTTTGTTAAAACTAAGGAGTATCTCCCTCATGCAAAGCTCTGTCCTTAGCTGATTTTTGCTTTCTATTTAGATCATATTTGGTAATTTGTTCTCTATCAGTTTTTAAACATCTTTGACTTAATGGTCTTCCAAACGTTTAGATTTTATCTGCACTGAAGAGACATAAGTTGTCGAAATGCGCATATGCAGAATCAAAATTCACAGTAACTTCGGTATTTAGTTATTTGTTACCACTGGGTCGATGCCTCTGCTGGTGTTTAGCCCCCGAGGGTATTCACCAGCCCAGTAGTCAGTACTTCGGTCCTGACCCGAAAACCGATTCTATTTGGAACCTTACAATATCTAATTTTTGTAAATTTTGTTAAAACTAAGGAGTATCTCCCACATGCAAAGCTCTGTCCTTAGCTGATTTTGGCTTTCTATTTAGAAAATATTTGGTAATTTGTTCTCTATCAGTTTTTAAACATCTTTGACTTAATGGTCTTTCAAACGTTTAGATTTTATCTGCACTGAAGAGACATAAGTTGTCGAAATGCGCATATGCAGAATCAAAATTCACAGCAACTTCGGTATTTAGTTATTTTTTACATGTCCACCTCTTTTCAATGGCAGTTGCTGTAGCGCTGCCATCAGAAACTACCACAATGGAAGCGGTGGTTTGGCGCACCATAAAATCATTTTAAGCCACCATATCTTTTTGAAATGCCTGTACCAAGGTTTTTCTGATGGTTTCGCATCCACTTTAACCCCCCCCCCCCCTTAGGATTTCGGCTCTCGATATTTCTGATAGAAGTTTTGCTATTTAACTCATTCACGAGACACACAATAAAATATACTGTAACAGTATTTTGGCAGATTTGTCATTTGAAATGAAACTAGATTTGATACCCTATATCACGTGTCACAAGAACCTATTCTAGTCAGTCAATTCCATCAAACTTTACGCCAGAAAAGTTTTATTTTGACAATTGCGTTATAATGAAGATAAATTCCCCATTTTGTCATTTCCACCTTTTATTCATAGTGCTATTACACCTAAACACTACATTAATGGAAGAAATTGATGGATTATTGGGTCTAATTATTTCGTTCGTACTATATTAGGGTTGTTTTTATAAGTCTTAATCTATGTTTCACGTGCAAGGACAGTTTTTAAACAATTTAATGATATTATTCACGCATCGAGTGAAAACACGTCTTTAATTCGGACTTAAATACTTGGGCGGACAAATATAATTTGGATTATTAACAATTTAATTCATGATAATAGTTACAAATTAGTTTGAACTAGTGTTAGAGTCGATGATTTATCACATCCACTGTAATTGATAGGATGCTTTTCTAAGGATATTGGGATCATAGATCCATCTTAAACTAGGTATCCAAAAGGATATAATAGAAGTAGTATAAAAACAGATAAAAAATGAATTCATGTAGTAGTGAAAGTCTACAATTTTTTGTACTAATGCATTGTCCTTGATGGATCAACAAAACAACAAGAATCATTATGTCAATTGTTCTTAAAAAATATAGACCTTCCAAAAGTTGCATCAAAATCTTCTCATTAATGATTCATGGAAAACACCTATATTATAAGGTTAATGTGTACATTTATTGATTCTTAAAAGTGGAATATAGACTTTGGTTTTGACCTCGACCTTCACTTAATTGTAAAAGTCAGTTCTTTCACATTTTTTGTATTGAATTTTTACGAAAGGATATGGAGTAAATGAACATGAGACCACAGCACATATGTTAACTCCAACTGCAATAATTTTAATGAGCTGTATGGCCATTTCGGAAATTAATTCCTCATCAGCATCAATTATATTTGAGATCTATGCAAAACACCTTGAATTTCGACATCAAAAATCGATTTTTGCCCCATAGATTCAAAACGGTTGGTCCGATGATTTTGGACCCATACATTAAATGTAGATCTTAAAAAGATCCACATTTTCTATAATGCATTTTATCAGCTATCAATTACGGTTTCCGAATTTATCCGCTCACAAGGTCTTGGGTCAAAGTTCAAAGTAACCAATGCCATTTGACCTTTGCATTGTTAGATGTAACAAATATCACGTACGTTTAACGGAAAAGGTTCAAGGTCTCTACGACTGAACGTTTCTTTGAAAAAAAATATTGAAGACAAAAATTTTAAGAGGCGTAACTCATGAACAAGCTACCGCAGATTTTGGGCCAAATGTAACAGAGTTTGGTTTTAGTTAATCAAACTTATTCCCATAAACTTTGTCATCGACCTCTTACGGTTTCTGATGATATTGCATAACAATATTTTTGGACAAGGGGAGATAATTCTGTAACGGAAAAGATTTTAGGATGCTAAAGTATATTGACATCATGTTTCTTTTTTCAGAAAATTGCCGTCAAGTTGACAAAATTGACAAAAGAGGTACACTACAAACTAGGCTATATGACAAACGCGATGACTTCACTTTTCCAATTGTCAACTTCAACTTTCTTTGTAGCAACATTCCAAAAGCACCAGCATACGGAGTTTACATCTCCCAACTCATTCGCTACTCAAGGGCCTGTGGTCGATACAGTGACTACCTTGATAGAGCTCGGTTGCTTATAAATAGGCTACTTAAGCAAGGGTATGTTGCCCATAACTTGAGGTCATCAATACAGAAGTTTTACGGTCGACATCACGATCTTGTGGACCACTATCAGATATCTGTTTCCCAGATGACAACAGATCTTTCTCTTTGCCACTAAAGTTTGATTTTCCTCTACCGGATTTGACTTTACTACCGGAGTTGACATGTTCAACACGGCGGGTGTCTTATAAGAAGCAGGAGATGCTTACTCTATACCGGTGCACATGATCTCACCCATGGTTTTTATTGGGTCCGTGTTGTTCATTTTTGTATATGTGTGTGTCTTCATTTTCTTTTCTGTGCCGTGCTCATGTTAGGTATTCGTTTCTTCGTTTTTCCGACGTTGCCATTGTCCTTGGATTGTTCTTTTCAGACTGACGGTTCGGTTCTCACTTACTTTACTGCTAAAGCTACATGTTTGTGATAAATGCAATCTTGTACAGTGATATAATTTCAGTTCCATGCACCGTTTTTAGGGGAAATGTATTTATTCTACTGAATTCTGAATGACTAAATTATTACAAAAAACAATAACTATGTCAATAACTGTAAAACATTTCTGTCTCGATATAACAAAATAATAAGCGGATGTTAATTTTGTAGGATTTGCAACCATCAGGCTCAGCGGCTATTTATTTTCAAGAACGGCAAACACATAAACTCTCGCTTCTATATATATGAAGGATGTTTATCTTGACAAATGAAGTACCAATAAAAGACATTTTGCATAAAAAATGTTCAACAAAGATGTGTATTTTTCAAAAGAATGTGTATCTTCGATATATGGACAATCAACCTGCAAAACATAGGAGTAATACGAAGAAATAGGACTGACGGACCAGTCATCAATTAAATACTCTCCTCAACTTCGTTGCGTGGGGTATAATGGCATCCTTAAATGATTCAGAAGAAAATAAAAAGTTCCCAAGTATGTCAGAAATTATGGTCTTCAAAGGGGATAAGAAAATTATGAAAACTAACGATACTGAAAACAAGTCGGGTAAACTTAGGTTATATATGTCACACAATATTCAGCCAACTATTCAAATTATAAAACTTTGTGTGTCTACAAAAAATCTACTTCTTACGATTATTCAAGCAAATGGGCAAGTTGGGAAGCAAAATTTGTACCCATTGTAGTTTTTTTAAAAGACTTTAAAGCAAAGAATAACAGAAAACACTTGCAGTGGCTGAAAATTACAAACACATGCCATGATTTACATTGGAAATGCGTAGGAAAAAACACATATGAAAGACAAAGTTAAATAACTATAGGAACTGAGATAACCGGACTTGGTAACAACAATAGCAAAATGGGCAAAAACCTCCCCTATCTCTGTCAACTAAACTAATTTTTAAAAAGTTTGGTAATATCGTCTTCAGTGTTCTTTCTTGTACAGTGTGTCCCTTTAAAGAAGAAAGATTTCTATAGACGGGAACTGAATAGGTGTTTCGAATGTCACCATTCTCTTTTTGAAAGCATTTGTGAACTTAGTACCTTAGTCGTTATTTGAGCTGAAAGTGCCGATAAGCATGATATGTAGTACAATTAAACAGTTTACAACTAAAATTACTGAAACGTAAGAGAGAACCGAACCGTCTGTCTAAACATTACATGTACATAAAAGGGAACTGCACAAGAAAACAAAAGACAAACGTAAACAACGATAGGAAATCGGGACAGTCGTACTAAGAACCGGCATAAAGAAAAAAAGTTAACGAGGTTTGACCTTTTATATTGGATGAAATTAACGGTGGTACCAAATTTTAAAGATACAGATGATTTTTTCTAATTCCCTAATAGAAAAAAAAAAATGGCGGATCAATATATATTTTTGCATTGTTTATTTTATCCAATGAAGGGATATGGAGTAAAGTCTCCACAAACATAAGGCAATTCAAAGCAATGGAACAGCGCTTTCATTGTTCTTCATCTTGAGGTCACTATGACGTCTTCAACAATGAGCTCATAGTTGATTCAAGACGGCCCCTAGCACCGGTTCCAGTTGAATTCATTGCTAGATGTCGAGCAATGCCACATCCGTGCTACTTTACCCATGGATGCTGTATCATCAACAAACATAAAATTTACTGGCAAAGTGTTCTTACAATCGCTGTCATCCGTTTCCCTATAAAAAGACTAACAGAAGACGAGCACAAAACGCAAACAACCACAGTTTACTCGTCGAGTCAAAAATAAGAGAACTTGGCCTAAAACGAACTTACTGAACAGAGTTGTCAAGAGCTTAAGTCTATGAGACAGAAAAATCAGATGGAAACCACCGGAAAAATTGTCGACCACAATGGTGTTTACTTGGTACAGGCATTTCAAAAGAAATGGTAGGTTTAAGCGGTTTTATGACATGCCAAACCTCCCCTGTCATCATGATATGTCGGCACAATAAACGGTTGGTAGGAATAATAATTTAAAAATGCAATGTCAAAATTTGAAAGCATATGATAGGGCATTTCACGGGAATTTTCCCAGGGCTCCACACTGCAGGAGAGACAAAATCCACTTTAAAATAAGCAATGAAGGGAAATGGAGCAAATGTACATAAGACAAGATCATAGATACTGAAAAAACATTTTGTCTCGTACTGTATTTGTAGAAAGATAAAATCAAACCTTACAAGTGGCGGATTTAGGGGTGGCCCGGGTTGTCCCCCCACTTAGGTTGGAAAATATTTAAAATTCCCAGGGGTTTTTAAAAAAAATTGCGTTCTGGTCCCCTTAGGAAAAAAATATGGGTCGCCCCCTCCCCTTTTAGCAGAAAGTCTGGATCCGCCACTGCTTACATTTTACCTCGCACCTGTTATTGGAAGTTTGGAGATATTTACAAAGGCTATTAATCGGGGACTTGCAAATTAAAATCTTCAAATGCCATCCCGTCGGAGCCTCATACCTCATAAATCACTTAAAATTGATGTACTCCCTCCGACGTGAGAAATCAATGTTACTGCGACACAATTGAAATAGTCAATTGACTATTGTTGTTGACAATGGTCAATTGTCGAATTAATCTCTTGTTGTTGAACTTGATACGATGCTTACTTCTTCCAGGCTAATCAATCGTAAAAAATAAGTTTAAATTAAGATCGTAAATAATAGTTAACTAGGCGTAATGAATGTGCTTTAAATCACGATAAAGACGGGTACTGAACACCGCAAATGAAACCTAATATATTAATTAAGTTTAGTGAGGGTTAAATAGACTAATAAATATGCAATATGTTATTTAATTTTTTATTCGATTTCATTTGCCCTTTAAAACGTGAAATTGAACGGTGCAAACTAATTATAGTATAAGAACAATAAAATATATGTTCATTTAAGTGTCAGGTTGTTCTTGATTTCCTTGTTATATGTTTACTCCATGTTCATGTTAATTTTTCGATTTGGAGCGTCTATGTCTAAGAAAAAGAAATACAGTAGAAATTTTGTCAAATTGGCAACGTATATTTGTTCCGCATAACAAAAGTTCTTGTGGAACAAATATTATAAATATTAGCATAATATTTTTTTCTTTTGGAACAATTGTTATATAACATTTATTTAGTTAAGAACAAAAACTATTATAATATTCTATAATACTTTATCCTTTGGAACAAATATTATGAAGGAACAAATAGCACATGACAAGATATATATCAAATTATATATTCAAAGAAATATTGCAAATTAAATTTTGGAAAGTAGAATACCGAAGGAACAAAGGAGATCGAAATCCAAAGACATACTCAGAAAACAATGACGTTAATCAGTTAAAAAGCATAGAATTAAAAAAAACAACATTCAAAACCAAGGCATTCACAATGTGAACTACCATGATTCTGAGAGTGACACCATGTGCTCCAGAAGGGAAAGCATTTCCTGCTCTATTAACAGTACCCGTCATACTGCTAGGGAGGAAAATATATTTGAAAATTCTGTTAAATAGCCGATTAGTTTATTACATTTGCTAACCCTAAGACATAACCAATTAAAAAATCCATGCTACGTGCTACACTTCTCCCTCAAACAGTACCATGGTAACATTGTGAAAAAGTATTTGTTATTCAAACATTAATAAGGACAAATCGGTACACCAAAACATCACTAGCGAAGACAATACTATTGTATAACAACATGATATACGAGACATCACACAAAACTAAAACACTAACGGTGAAAACTCCCTTAAAAATCGAGAACGAAATCAGGTGGTCCGGAAGGGTAAGCATGTCCTGCTACGTTTTGTATGTTAATAGCACCCGCCATACTGTATGTACTGTACGTCAATTTAGGAAAAGTCAAATCTTGGAGGAAGTGAATCTATCTGAAAATGTACGTTTTCACTGACATGTCATATAATTCAATGATGTTATGCTGACGGCCATATAATTTCATGCGGGGTGAAATTAACAAAAGCTGAACAAATCCCTAGCTAGGCAGCTTTTGGGACAGTGTTTCTGCTCTGTTAAAAAATCACTGTACAAACTACTGAATAAACTGTTAAATGTACACTGCATGGGCTGGAGCGTAGTATAGTGCTGCTAAGAATGAGAAAATTTACAACTGGGAAGTTAGAATCATGCATGTAATCTTTTACAGCTTAAATTTCAAACGTCCATCTTTGTCAATATACAACAAATGATCTAGGTACGAAGATAATTGTAGATGTATCAGTTGTTGCCTTAGTTCTTAATATTATCTTTTTGTTTCCGTGTATTGTGGGTCTCACGTCCTTGTTCTATCTTTGTTTTATCTGTTGCCGTTTTTGCCATGTCATAACTAGGTGTAGAAAGCTTTAACCACTGTCATCTACCGGACAATGAATTGTCTCAAGGTTCCAGATTGTTAACATTACAGAAAAAAATCAGAAAACGCACCAAAGGTGCGAAAGCCGAGTTGCGAATATTTGTGATTTTCATAAGTACATCATCGGATATGCAAATAGTTGCACATAAGCATATGAATTGTTTATTTCAAATCAGAGACTTATGATGGAACTTATGTTGTCTTATCTTGGCTAAAAAGTTGGCAGGGGTTATAATCTAGGTGATACATATTGCTGATAGCTGCATGATGTCAAACCATTCCAAGTCCCTTTCCAGAAAAAAAAATCTGGGTTTTGAATATTGCTGAAGTCGTATAAGGATGTATCAGATTACCTTTTTTCCTGAATATTTCAGTTTTCTAGTTTGGTTTCCATGGCAACCAAAAGCCCCACTATCCATTACAATTCATTTGGGACCACCTCTCAAAAAAATTTGGGCAGGGGTTCCCCTTATAATCTAGTTTATACATATTTCTAATATTGTGAAGAAAAATATGTAGCAGAATACTGTTTTTCAAAGATTCAGTATTGTGGTTTTGTTTCCATGGCAACTGAAAGCTCCACTTTCCATTCAAACCCATATAATACCACCATTCAAAAAAATTTAGGCAGGGGTTCCCCTTAAAATCCAGGTAATACATATTGCTGAATTCAAAACATTCCGAGTCCAACATTCCTAAAAAAATGGCAGGGGTTCCCCTTATAATTTAATTTTTATTGTGACAAAAAATTTGTAGCAGAATACTTTCTTTTCAAAGATTCGGTGTTCTGGTATGGTTTCCATGGCAACTGAAAGCTCCACTATCCATTACAAACCATTTCAGACCACCATTTAAAAAAGATTGAGCAGAGGTTCCCCTTATAATTCAGGTAATATGTATTGCTGAAATCAAAAATTTACAAAAAATCAGAATACTCAAATGTATTTTTTTTCATCTAAGATTTTATTTTAACTAGATATTGCATAAGACTTTTAGTAATATTGAATACTTCTTCACATTAACTTAATTACCTCCCTTAGTTTTATTACCTCCCTTTCTTTAATTTTGACTTTCCATTATATCTTATCTTAAAGTTATTGAAACCACTAAAAAGGTTGTTGGTGTACATAATTAGAACTAAAAAAATGAATTTACATGATCTAGCAATATAAAAACTACTTCTGTGTGAACAATAAAACTTTTTTAAGCTGTTCTTGTTATCAAATAATACCAAACATGTGATATTAGGCTTTATTGAAATGCTTAATTTTTTGTTATATTTTTAGTTGTGACCTTGACCTTTGTTGCACAAACCTCAAAATCGACAAGGCTCCTCCTCTAATCATAACTCATATCTGTGCAAAGTTTAATTTAGATATGACGTGTGGTTCTCAAGATATCATGCGGAAACCAAAAGTTGACGCCAGGACGCCCATTGTACAATGAATTCAATGTTTGACCAATATCGTCGTTATATAATTCTAATGATTTAAACACACCACTAGAAGACAGGGAATGCTTGCTTCTACATTGGTTCGATTGCTTCTACATTGGTTCAATTGCAATTATACACAATCTCTTTCAAAGTTGATTTGTTCAGCAGACATTGGCGAAACGTGAATATGAAAGACAATATTGAAGTGTACATTCGGTAAGCATCAACTTTAAATGCAAAAAGGTACAAAACATGAAGAATGAATCGAATTATCTTGAATAAAACTCTTTTGCTGAATAATAAGTCAATTTTTGTATAGGTTATGCACAAAATAAAAAGAAGACTGTGTTCAACTGCTATTAAACTTATATTCCAACAAGAGCTTTTGGTCTAATGGTGTTAAACACGTAAGTCTTATGCATTATATAACGATGATATTTGGCTTAATAAATATTATGCAACTACCTTCTCGAAAGTGTTCTCATATCTGCCGTTTTTTAGTGACCATTCCGTATGAAAATGTAAGAAAAACTAGATTAGCAATTGCAAACAATAGATGATGTCGCCCCTGACAACCAATTCGATGTTTCCATCTTGTTCGCAGCATTAAAATCTACCTAGAAATCAATTTTCGTTGAAATCGGACAAAGTTGAAATTTTGACGTATTTTGGCCGCCATCTTGGAAATGGCGGCCACTTTGAAAATTTTGGTCAATCCATGCACATCTCCTCATGGTGGTCCAACTTTGTGCCAAGTATGAATGAATTCTGTCTAGGCATCTTTGAGAAAATAGGCGGACAAAAATCATTGGAAGAAACAAAGAATAATAATAAAAATTTATAACTGTATCAGGATGCTGATACAAAAGTCTCCCAAACGAACTTCCAAACAGAAATTAGGGCTATAAAGCACTTCCACACGACCTATAAACCCTTATATTAAGTTTTAATCAAATTTGGGTACTTTGGATTTTTCCGCCTTTTTTCCGTTTCCGTGGCAACAGTCACAATTTTGATGCCTTGAAGACAAAAAAACAATTTCTTACATTTTAAGTAACCTTTATGTAAAGTTTCATCCAATTCTGAACATTTTCATTTTCCCGCCTTTTTGCCAATTCCATGACAACGGGTGCCTTTTCGAAGTCTTGGACACCAAAACCCAACTTCCCATGTCCTAAACAACTTTCCTGTAAAGTTTCATTAAATTCTGTGCACTTTCAATTTCCCGCCTTTTTGCCATTTCCATGGCAACCGGTGCCTTTTCGAGGTCTTGGACACCAGAACCCAATTACCCATGTCCTAAACAAACTTTCTGTAAAATTTCATCCAATTCTGAACACTTTCATTTTCCCGCCTTTTTATACGCCCGTCGAAAGACGGACGTATTATGGTATACCCTCCGTCCGTCCGTCCGTCTGTCCGTCCGTCCGTTAACTTTTTGGTTTCCGGAGATTTTTTCTGTAACCGCTCGACATACTGATTTCATATTTGGTATATGGGTATATCTAGGTGAGATACAGATTAAGTTTGAATTTGGTTCTGGTCGGTTGATTTTGTACAGAGTTATGGCCCCTGGACTTAGTGAAATTTTGAAAAATATAGGTTTCCGGAGTTTTTTCTGTAACCCCTTGACATATTTATTTCATATTTGGTATATGAGTATATGTAGGTGAGATACAGATTAAGTTTGAGTTTGGTTCCGGTCGGTTGATTTTGTACAGAGTTATGGCCCTTGAGCTAAGTGCAATTTTGAAAAATATAGGTTTCCGGAGTTTTTTCTGTAACCCCTTGACATATTTATTTCATATTTGGTATATGAGTATATGAAGGTGAGATACTGATCAAGTTTGAGTTTGGTTCCGGTCGGTTGGTTTTGTACAGAGTTATGGCCCTTGAGCTAAGTGAAATTTTGAAAAATATAGGTTTCCGGAGTTTTTTCTGTAACCGCTTGACATATTGATTTCATATTTGGTATAAATGAGTATATGTAGGTGAGATACAGATCAAGTTCGAGTTTGGTTCCTTCCTTTAGGAGACTTAACAAGTGATAATGTGTTTGCATGCAAACACAGAAGTCACCCAAACCAGAATCCATTTTTTATTGATGTTTGAAACAACAGTGATTCCTAAATATAAGAATCGAGGTCTTGAACTCATTGTTCTTTTGTCTATCAGTGCTATAATTAACTTTGATTCATATATGTACACTTCATTTACAATGGTGAAGTAGGATATTTCCTCAAGAGTGTGTAATATTTTAAATTAATCAAGACTTACAAATTTCATTTATCTTTGAGTACCAATCTATGTGAATCCTAGTATATCGAATCTTAAAATAATAATTGATTGGTCTTTCCAGGAAGTTACGTCATAATGTTCCTATTGTTGATTCATCGATAAAACCAAGATTTNAAGTTAAATATATAAATGATCAACAATTTAAGCTTAATATGTACATTTACTGATACTTTTATGCGAAATAAAGTTTTTGGCTATGACCTTTGACTTTGACCTTGACCTCATTTTGAAGGTCGTACATGTATCTTTCTTTACATTTTTTGTATTGAATGTCTCTTTGTATCTTCAATGGTACATTTTTTGTATTTGAGCTATAGGCAAAAACCCAAAATCGACACCAAAAATCGATTTTTGGTCCACAGGCCCAAACCGGTTTCGACCTAATGTAACAAATGTAGATCTAAACAATGTTATCAGCTATCTACTACAGTTTATGAGTTAATCCAATGACAAGGTCTAGGGTCAAAGTTCAAAGTGACCAATGACCTTTGACCCTCGCATTTTTAAATGTAACACATATCACCTAAGTTGAATGGAAAAGGTTTCGGGTTTCTATCTCTAACCGTTTTCGAGAAAAACCTACTTAAAAGATGTGACGAAACTTTCAAGGGGTATAACTCCTGAACGGTTGACCATAGAATTTCGATCCAAATGCAAGAAATGTCCGTCATGACCTTTAACATTTTTGTCATTACATTGTATTAGTTATCTTTTACAATTTCCGAGTTAATCCAATAATAACAATTATTGTCAAAGCTCAAAGTGACCAATTACGGTGGTCATTTTGAAAATTTCAACACCTGATTGCACATCTTTTGGTGGTGATCTACCCTCCTGTGAAGTTTGGTTATGATTGGACAAAGGGTTTCTGAGAATTGGGTTGGACAAGATGATGGAAAGAGGCGGAAAAAAAATAACAAGTCTCCCAAAGGAATTCCCATATCTGATTTCAAGGCATTACGAGACTCCCTAACGAAAAATAAATGGGCAGGGGTTCCCCTTATAACCTACTTAATACATATTTCTCAAAATTCCAATTTTTTATAAGAAATCTCAATTTTTCTACAAAAAATATGTTTCTGGTTTTGTTTCTACGGCAAACAAGTGCTCTTTTGACCATTACACCCAATTTCAGACCCTTTCCAAAAAAAAAATTTGGGCAGGGGTTCCCCTTATAACCAATGTAATACATATTTCTCAAAATTCCTATTTTTTATCAGAAAACTCAATTTTTCTACAAAAAAAATATGTTTTTGGTTATGTTTCCATGGCAAACAAATGCTCTTTTGTCCATTACACCCAATTTCAGACCCTTTCCATAAAATTTGGGCAGGGGTTCCCCTTATAACCTATGTAATACATATTTCTCATAATTCCAATTTTTTATCAGAAAACTCAATTTTTCTACAAAAAAAAATATGTTTCTGGTTTTGTTTTCTACGGCAAACAAGTGCTCTTTTGTCCATTACACCTAAATGCAGACCCTTTCCAAAAAAAAATTTGGGCAGGGGTTCCCCTAATAATCTATGTAATACATATTTTTCAAAATTCCTATTTTTTATCAGAAAACTCAATTTTTCTACAAAATATATGTTTCTGGTTTTGTTTCCATGGCAAACAAGTGCTCTTTTGTCCATTACACCCAATTTCAGACCCTTTCCAAAAAAATTGGGCAGGAGTTCCCTTTATATGCTATTTAATACATATTTCTCAAAATTCCTTCTTTTTTATCATATAACCTGATTTTTCAAAAAAAAAGTTTCTGGTTTTGTTTCCATGACAATTAAATGCTCTTTTGTCCGTTAAACCCAATTTCAGTCCTCTTTCCAAAGAAAATTTGGGCAGGGGCTCCCCTTATAACATATGTGATATGTATTGCTGTAATCAAAATATAATTATTAGCATAAACTACTATTTTCTCAAAATTTCCATTTTATTTTTTTGGTTTCCATGACAACCAAAATTATTTTGAAAGTTGCAATGCTGTAGAACCCTTTCTTACATTACAAACACCTTTCCTAAGGAGTTTCATGAAGCTAGTATTAAGAGTTTTTGAGATGCAGTGAGAAATAGCGTGAAAAATATCCCAAATTTCATTTTCCCATAGGTTTAACATTGCACACCCCACCCTTTTTGAGCCCCCAAATGAACCCTTAATAAACCCCCTTTGGAAAAATATATGGGGCAAACATCCTGCAAAGTTTTAAATTTCTAGGTCAAATAGTCAATGAGATCTGGTTCAGACAAGTTCATCCGGGCGAGAATAAAGAAAGAAAGCGGAATAATAAAAAACGCAACAAAAACAATAAGTCTCCCAACTTTGTTTGGGCGACTTAATAAGAAACGGTGCAAACACAAGAAGTCGCCAAACTTTGTTTGGGCGACTTAATAATATTCGAGCGGAGCTCGCACTTATGGTATCGTGTATAGAAATAAGAAAAAATCTTAATGTAAAACAAAATAGAAATATATGATCATTCTGAAAATTTTCATCCAGGGAGAACAACTAAATTTTACTTCCCGTTCCGGTCAAGCGGCCATCTTGCGTGCGCACGAAAAAACGACAGTTCCAAGAATACATTCCAAGTGATTTTTGACACTTTTTCAATAAAATGACGTTTGCAAAATATTAAAAAAAATGGTTGATAAAGTTTTTCATAGAAACTCTTTTTTTTTTTTCATTTTCAATACTTCGTTTCTACTGAAATACACGAACCGGCTTGAATGACGTCATGAAAATGGAGCTAGTTTTTGTCATTCAATTATGACGTCATAGAGGAGAAACTGTAAAATTATACTGTTCTGATCCGAAAATCAAAACTTACCCGTATTCTACCGGATACAGTGGCTTGCAAACAGAATATATGGTTGACTATTTTATCTAAAAAGACCCAATTTAAAAGGACTAAAATGTTCAACAAAATGATGTTGGAAGGCAAGGTCGGACTGGCTGTAATTTTTTAATTTTGCGCCAAATTTGTGGTAAAGGGATCATGTCCATCGTCCATTGTCTCACAAAGCAGAATACCTGTGATTTCAATATATTTTCTTTACAATCCAAAAAGAGAAGGATGTCATCGCAATATTGGAAGTTTTAATTGGTTCCTATACATATGCGCCACTTTTGATGCATTTATTCCTATAATCATATGAAGCCAGGTTCAGACAAGGACTAGTTGAGAAAAAAGACAATTTGCTTTTAGTTTCCACTCATTCCGTTGTAAATGTGCTTTGTACAAGCCAGTTTTGGGGAAAGGGAGAAAAAGTTCAAAATTTGGATGAGAAAAACGCAGCAAGTGGGAAGTGAGCAAACGAAAGATAAATGTGGGAATTAGGAAAAGTTGCCATAAATAGGTGGAAAATGGGGAAAAAAGAGTCCAAAACGATTGATATCGAGTGTAACGCCTCCCTATATTAGCTTTAAATACAAGATACAATTACTAATTACAACCGACACAAAATATAATTGACAACATAATAAGATTAGTGCAGACATACCTTTTTCGGCTTGTTGCCATTTCGCCTTAGCTGTGAAAGTTTTTATAAAAAAATATTCCCATTTCGCCTTAGTACATATTTGTGTCAGCTAAGGCGAAATGGAAACTTATGTAAACATCTAATCAAGAGAAACTGGTGTTTATACAACAATATAAACAATAATTTTTAAGTTGTTAAATTAAAATTGAAATTAATGTAAATTTTATGTGTAATGGCTTGTTGTCTTTTAAGTTGTGTATTCAAAGTAACTCAAATTACAATTTCTATGCTTTATTAACATAACTTAATATGATATGTAACATAACAAAATTCTAACAGAAGCATACATTATTATTCATTCATAATCATAATATTATACATAAAAAGAAAATAACACTCAAATCAGAATAGAAGATCAAATAAAAAGGCATACAAAATATTTTATAAACAAAACAATGAAATATGCAAGCACAATAGTTCTATAAGCACATATATTTCTTTTACAAGCACAGTTATGAAGCACAAATGAGCACATTTATTAGCACAATAATAATTCTTTATGACGCACAATACTAGTTCTTTAATAAGCATATTTATTAGCACAATAATAGTTCTTTAATTAGCACAATAGTAGTTAATAATGAATAATTAAAATAAAAAACAATATCACAATACGAGGATAAGCACAAAGTTCATTTCACTATTTCTTCTATTTGTCACTAGTCGAGCTTCAGGATATATGGTGATGCGTCAACATACTATACACAGTTCTTCTCTCCTGTGGTTAGTTCTTTCTTCAAACGGTGTAGACGGTCTTCTCTATCACGGTACTTCTTCTCTGGTAATCTTCTTTTCCCACCTGTTCTATACTGTACCATCTTGACCTCGTTCGCTGCCTGCTCCTTCTGGAATATCTCGATGATCTAGTATATACAAGGGCAGGCGCGAATCCAGACAATTTGAAAAGGGGGATTCCGACTAGAAAATGAAAGAAAAATACATGATTGTCCAAAAAAGGGGGCTCCAGCCCCCGGAAGCCCCCCCCCCCACACTTGGATCCGCCAACGTACTAGGGTGTGGTGTCTTTACTCTCTTCTTCAGTTTGTTGTGCCAGCCTTCTATGTGGTTGTTGGTTCTGGGTCTATCAGTCTGGTGGTGGTTCGAAGTTGGTAGTTGGAATCGTCATTCTATCCATGTCTCTGTAACGTCGTCGGTGAGTTTGGTACAGTCATCTCGGTTTGGTGAATTCTCGAGTGTGTGTAGCCAGTAGTCTTCTACCTTGTCGAATGGTAATAGAGGTAGAGCTGGTGAACGAAGAACTAGCAGGTTAACATCAGGTATGTTTTGTAGTCTCTCTGTAGTCCACATTCTTGAGTTTTCTTCCATATGGCCTTGCAGTAGTGGAACAGGCAACCATTGAGTGCTGCTGCTGGGAAGGTCTCTTGTTGCGTTGCGTGATGCACATTCAAAGTCGAGGCTGACTGCAGTTGATAAAAAATTCTGGTTGTGTCGCTGACATATCTCTTTAAGTAGCGTGAATAGTCTGATGTAGGTGGCTGTGTCTCTCTTGGGTAGAAGTGCGTAAACTAGAGGAAACATCGCTGTTCCGACGAAGGCGTGAATAGTTAAGACGCTGTCGAACATTGGTGGTGCTGTGTAAAACAGAAGCTTTAAGCAAGCTGTGAAATCATAAGTTGAAATCATGTACATGTAATTAATGAATTGGCCTTATCAATTATTCTAATTTTTGAAATGGAATAATATGAAATGCTTTATAATCAATTTTTAGAATTTTAACAATTAATTTTAAATGATAGTAGATTTTCTTGTTAAAGAACAAAAATCAATTAAAAACTACACTTTTTTTTAAATTGACTATAATCTAGTTATAACTTTATTTTCAATCATTTTTGGGGAATAAATATACTTTCAAAATAAATATATTTAAGATTTTATGTACAAAATATGCAAGATAAATGTAACAAAATCTTTGAAAATATACAAAAAGTTAAAGAAAAAATACATGTATTCTTGATGATGTTTATTCAGTAATCAAAACATGCCATTATTATTAACTATGTTTTTACAATTCACAAATTGTAAATTCCCATTTCGCCTTAGTACTTTTTTTACCTTTGTTACCTGAAATTCACAGGTAAGGCGAAATGGGAACACACCCCTTTTTCGGGATACCGGGATTAATAGTTTTTAAGGTCGGTAATGCGGGATTTCTATAAAATGAGCCCAAGGATTTCGGGAAATAAATGTACCGAGAATCGGGATTTCGGAATGGCTGATACTTAGTATTAGAAATAATAAAGTCGGGATTCTGGGTTCAGACCCCTTCCGTCCCCATTATCTATATCTCAATAATTTAGGGACCGACCATTTTACCTAAAGGGGGGGTTGTGGGTTTTTTCTGGACAGAAAATGTTTTTCGCGCTTCGCGGGAAAAAGAGTTATTTATTTTTATCACTTGTATCAACAAAATTTTTTTTCTTGAAAATTAACATGATTTTTGGGGGGCAGAAAGCCTCCTTCAGAATTTTTTAAAATAATTTTGGCAGCCAAAATATTTTTTCACATAAAGTCAGCTCCAAAATATTTTTTTAGAAAAAAAACCATAGCCCCCCCC